>JAPPVO010000017.1:18470775-18498890 GCA_030407325.1 Camellia japonica | reverse complement strand
TCCTTTATCCTAGCATGTTTTGGCTTCTTTCCTTGCATGTTTTAGCTCATTCCATCATGATTTAGGACTGTTTTGGGTCATGCTTGCCATATGCTCTTTGTTTTGTGTAGCTTTGTTTCAAGTCCCTTCACAAGCCTTAGACTTTGAGCCTTAAGTATGCCATGCTTGACTTGTTTATGTGATTTGGCATCACTCCTAGCATCATTTCAGAGCATGTAATGTTGTCACATTTGCATGCTTTTCATTCCTTTTAAGTGTGCTTAAAGGTTGCTCTTTTATGCTTAAAGTAGTGGACCATTAGCATGCATGTTTGTATGCGTCTCGCATCATTTTGGCCGCTGATTTGGATCTATTTGAGAGCTGTCCATTTTGGTTTAAGTCCATCCCTGCATGTTGTTGCATGCTAGCCTTGCATGTTGTCGCATGCTTGTTGCATATTTGGTAATTGCATGTTGTAACATAATAGTTCAATTGTGTCTTGTTGCATACTTAGTCCATGACATGTTGTTGCATGCCTAAATTGTAATGCATTTGGCATGCATTCTCTTCTTTAGTTGCTTTAACATGTTGTTACATGTTTGCCTCACATGTTATTATATGCTTGAATGTTGTTACATGCCTTGGCATATTGTAACAAGTCCGCGAGGGACCTCACTACAGTTCGGACTCGATTTGTCACGGTTCTTAATCTGAACCAAAGAGTCCAAATCCGGCAAATCGTTTTGAGAAAAACAGATTTTTGTAAAGAAGTGCCAAACATGGACTGCTTTGCCAGATACAGAGTCGCCACCTAAATATTTTTTATGGAGGAATTTAGGAAATCCTGACTCGGTGCCAAAGGCCACGTGTCCATCATCACCAAAGTTGCCTCAGCTCAGGAACTTGGGTATGATTGGGGAAGGTCAGCTATGAGCACCCCCTCTCGCCCGATCCGAAGATCGGCCTCTACTAACCATGATATCCTATTTTAAAAATGTCATGTGTTCTTGTTCCGGTTATTAGCCTAGAATTACTATGTTATGCGCACAGCAAACAAGTATAGACTAGATCGTCTAATTTGGAACAAAACATCGCATATCCGTTTGTTTGGAAAACGTTTTGGAATTTGCTACTCTCGCAAGTAGGTTAAAATACAGATTTCAACGAGTTGTTCTAATTCAAACAATCCAACCTTCACCCACAGGCATTCAGGCAGTTATATCACATAAGCATCTAGCCACATGGTAAGCATGCTGTCATGTTAACATTCACACTCGTGCGAGATGCTAAAGCATAAAATACTTACAAAGTACTCTGTGCCAAAACAAGAACATATTAGTAATCATGCGCGTGATCCTAGTTCATGTTAAGTGGCTAATGTATTGCATACAAAATGTCACTAGAATAGGCTCGGCTAATCTAAGGATGACATGTGAAAATGCACAGGTAGCACATATTCAATTTGGAATGGAAATACTTATGCAGTTAGCATGATGCGCCGAGCCCGGTGCATGCAATACTGATGAATGATGCACGCATGCATAGCATAAGGATGCTAAAGTAAATATGCCCTAATACTAACCATCAAAGCAGGTAAGTAAAAGGGAAGAAAGAAGTGGGGGTTGGAAGACATGCACACACGCACCCACACTTATTACAAATTTGCCTTCGCTCGGAGAGGCCGAAAGAATAATACAATTTAACTAACTAACAAGCTAATTAAATAATTACAGACCACCTAATTAATTAAGCAAATTAATTAATCTAATTTAAGCAATAAACAGCCTTGGGAAGAGGGTCCGATGCGATGCGTGCCCGATTTCGCTCGGAAGTCACTGCCATGCACAAGCTGCCTCTACTTTGACTGTTCTACTCCTCTGAAAATTTCACAACTCCCAAGGTATGCTCTCTGGACACTGTGGAACACCACCGGTTGGGAGGGATGGCCACCGGCCATGTATGATGATCACCAGCCACAAATTAATCCATCGGCCAACAATGGATGGCCGGTCGGCACTATATATGGCCGGTCGGCCAAAACTCCCTACAGAACCTACAGTTGACAGCAGCAAAGGGCAAAGCATAGCATGGCAATGCATTTCAAGCTATGTATGCACCAACCACACCCCTTATCATGTGAATGACTCAAAGGAGGATGGCCCTCGATTCTCGTACCACCAATCATGCATTTCCATGCATGATGGCCCAAAGAATCAAGAGTGCATCTTGATATGGAAGGCAATGCACATAAGCAAGCAAAGGGAACTCAACCTCTATCACAAGCATTTCAAGAGGCCAAGCATGCATGCAAATGGAATGCAACCTAGACATGGAGGCTAAGTATGCAAAATGAGCATGCAAGGCATGTGACAACTATGCTAGTGGCAAACATGCAACAACATGTAAAGTGGACTAAGCATAGGAGCAATGCAAAGCAACTTAACCAATGAAATGCATGCCAAATGCATCATGATTTCAAGCAAGCAATAACATGTAATAGGCCAAGTATGCAACAATGTACAAGGCAAGCATGCTATAACACATGAAGGATGGACTTAGACCAATTTAGGCAGCCCTCAAGCAAGCCTAAAACAGTGGCCATAAGCTATGGAAATGGGGCCAAATGCACATACAAGTATGCATGCAAACATGGTCCATGACTTAGGCACAAAAAGCAGCTCTCAAGCACACTTAAAAGAGGCTCAACATGGGTATATGGCATGCATTATAAGCTCTGAAATAACATGGTAAGTGGCTCCAAACCATTGAAATAATGCAAATAATGCATGCTCATGGTTCATGCACTTAAGGCTCACAAGCCAAGAATACAAAGGGGCTATACTAAGCATGCCATGGTTGACCAAAACGACCAAAAACAGAGCTCAAGCATGCTAAAACAAACACAAAAGCTTCACAAAGCTAAGCCAAAAGCATGCTTGAACAAGGGTTAAAACCTAGATGCATGTTAAGACTACAAAGTGGCATTACAAGACATGTATGCTAAACAAGCAAGGTGTGTCCAAACCAACTAAAAACAGAGGCATATTATGACATAATAAGCCTAAAAATCAGTCAAGGCATGGTCAACACACACTTAAACTAGATGCTCCCTCAAGAGGCAAAAAAGGCCCTTTTTAAGGACAACAAGGAGAGGGGGTGGCCCTCTCCTTCCTAGGACCTCAAGGAACCATTCTCATCTCTGAAATCCCTCAAGATTTCAGTGGTGAGGAGGCCCAAACACTATGGTCCCGGATCTCAACCAAAATGGCACAAAATGGAGCCTTTCAAGGCTTAAGAGGAGTCAAACAACCCCAAAGCTTAAAGAAACCTTAACCAACTATTTAGAACACTAAAAATCAGAACTTTTATATGTTATACACAAAGCTCAAAAACAGATACAAGGCAGGCAAAAATGCAATGCAAAAATGGGGAATAAAGGGACAAGTTTCTCACCCTTGTAGACCTTCTTCACCAATGGTGGACCAGCTGGTTCTTCAAGCTCAAACCAGCTCCAAAGCTCCAAAAACAAGCCTCAAGGACCTCAGCTCCAAGAGAAGGTGTGATGGTGGGTGTTTGTGTGCAAAACTAAGGCTAAACACACACACTAAGCTCAAAAGAGAGAGATATAGAGATAGAAGAGATACAAATTCAAAACCCTAATATCAGAGCTCTCCTCAGCTTTTTTTGTCTAACCCTAATGAAGGGAGAGAAGACCTCCTCTTATAGAGCTCAATCTTGTAAGCTTACAAGACAAGCTTGCTAAGAGGGAGATCCCTCCATACACGTGTATGGAGGGGAGCCAAGTGCATGCCAGCTGCACAAAAATATCTGCAAAAGCAGATGCACAGTAGTCGGCCGGCCAAAATGCAATTGACCAAAAAAAAGATAGCCGGCCGGCCATCTATAGTGCCGGCCGGCCAAACATTTGGCCGGTGGCAACAAAACACAGCCGGTGGCCTCAAGCCATGGCCGGTGGAGTGTGGGGATGGCCCACAAGCCATTCCCTGCCCCTCCAAGGCAAAGCACAAGTGTTTGGTGCAAAACCAGACACAAAACAGTCGAGTCGAGAGATCCTGAAGCAAGACGCATAGCCGAGACCTCCAGGAACTCAAGACGAACACAAACATGGATGATCACCGAGTGTTCAAGCGGTGACGTCCAAGTCTTGAGGACGGTCAAAAATGGGTGTTCTACACATATTCGCATACTTAAGTCGCATTTTGCATGCTTGTTAGCTTGCATTTTGTCTTGTGCTTGATATGTTGTTACATATTCTCGCGTGTTCGAATGCATGTTAAGTAACATTGCATTGCTTGTTTGCATGCTCATGTTGCATGTTTGTTTTCATGTTCATGTTGCATTAGCTTGTTTGCATGCCTAGGTTGCATAGCATTAAGCATGCATCCCTTGCCCCTTGATAAACCATGATAGAGGTTGAGGATCCTTTATGTGTTTTGTGTGCATTTCATTTGACATTAAATGCACACTTGGCACCTTGGGCCATCATGCATTGAAATGTGTGATTGATGGCCCGAGGGTCGAGAACCATACTCCTTTGAGTCTCAAACATGATAAGGAGGGTGGTGGTGCAAACATTTCCTTAAAAACGCATTGCCATGCTCTGTCTGCCCTCTGCTGCAGCAAAACAGGTTTCTGCAGGAAGAGATAGCCGGTCGGCCATCTTCAGTGCCGGCCGACCATGAATTGTTGGCCGAAGTCCCTACAAATGGTCGATGACCAGTTCCCCCTGGCCGGTGGCCTTGACTTTTAGCCGGTGACATCCCACAGTGCTCAGGAGGTGATTCAGAAGCATCCTTGAGACTTGCACAGTTCTCAGAGGTGCAGAGCAGTGTAAACAGAGGCAACATGTGACATGGCGATGGATTTCCGAGCGAAGACGTCCGAGCACGCATGCATCCCTCTTCCCGAGGTTGTTTTACTGCTTTAATAGCTTAATTAATTTGTTTAATTAGTTAAGTGTTGTGTAATAATTAGTTAGCTTATTAGTTAGTTAATTATGTAATTTGTATTATTCATTCGGTCCCTCCGTCGAGAGGGCGAATTGTGTAATAAGCGTGCGTGTGTGTGATGCATGCCTTCCAACCCCCACTTCTTTCTTCCTTTTACTTAACTGCTTACGATGGTTAGTTCTAGGGCATGTTTCAATTAGCATACTTATGTCAGCATGTTTGCATACATTCCTTCGTATTGCACGCACCGGGCTCGACGCATCATACTAATTGCATAGTATTTCAATTCCAACTTGAATACGTGTATCGAGTTGTCGTATTTCAAATGCCATTCTTAGATTAGCCGAGCCTATTCTAGTTGCATTTTGCATGTGTTGCATTAGCCATCTTAACATGAACTAGGATCATACATGATTTCTAACTAGTTTCTTGTTTTGGCTCAGAGTACACTGTGAATATTTATGCTTTAGCATCTTGCATGTGTGTAAGTGTTAACATGATAGCATGCTTACCATGAGGCTAATTGCTTATGTGATATAACTACCTGAATGCCTGTGGGTGAAGGTTGGGTTGCTTGAATTGTGATAATTCATTGAAATCCGTGTTTTAGCCTACTTGCGAGTAGCAAACTTCAAACCATTTCCAAACAAACGGATATGCAATGCTTCATTCCAAATTAGGCGATCTAGTCTATACTAGTGTGTTGTGCACATCACCTAGTAATTCTAGCTAATTAACCGGAATAAGAATGCATGTGTTTTCAAAAATAAGATATCATGTTAGTAGTGGCCGATCTTTGATCGGGCAAGCGGGGGTGCTCATAGCTGACCTTCCCCAATCGTACCCAAGTTCCCGAACCGAGGCAACTTTGGTGATGATGGACACGTGGCCTTAGGCAACGAGTCAGGGTTTCCTAAATTCCCCCAAAATAAAATATTTAGGTGGCGACTCTGTATCTGGCAAAGCAGTCCATGTTTGGTACTTCTTTCTTAAAAATCAGTTTCCAAAATGATTTTCCGGATTTGGACTTTGGTGATTTATCAGTCTCGCATTGCACTTTGCGGGATTAGATTCAGAACCGTGACAATTGAGTCCGAACTGTGGTAAGCAAGGCCCTCGGGGTGCGTCCACAACAAACATTCATGTCCAACTAACATTTGGCATTTTCCTTATCATTTCCTCATCAAAATGCAATTGCTCAAGCTAGAATGAAATGAAACATCCACAATAAGGTTTTATGCTCTTTATCCTCCTTCTCTAACACAGTAATTTCTCATATTAAACATTCTGGATAAAACATTCATGGCAAAATGTCTCTCTTTCACAACCTCAAGGTTAGATCAACAACAGATACAACAACCTACCATTAACAATCTAACCCCTCTCCCTTCATTACAAGGAAACATTACAAATTAAAGCAAACAACTAAACATTTTCAAACAAATCCGGATATTTGGAGCGGACTCACGCCTCCCTCTCCCAAGTCGCTTCTTCAATTCCATGGTGTCTCCACGACACCTTTACTAGCGGTATGGTCTTGCCTGGTAACACTTGCTCTCGGTATCTAGAATTTGAACTGGTCTCTCCTCGTAGGACCACCCTCGTCTACCTCCAAATCAACCCAATCTAACACATGAGAAGGGTCGGGCTCGTATTCCTAAGCATTGACACATGAAACACATTGTGAACCTCCGAAAGTTGTGGCGATAAGGCTAACCGATAAGCCACCTCCCCGATTCTCTCCAATATCTCGAAAGGCCCAATGAACCTTGGAGATAACTTTCCACTCTTGCCAAACCTCATTAAACCACGCCTAGGTGAAATTTTAAGGAACACGTGATCACCCACATCAAAGGATAAGGGTCGTCTCCTCTTATCGGCATAACTTTTCTGTCGGCTTTGAGCTGTAGCCAACCTCTTACGAATGAGAGCAACTTTCTCGGTTGTCTCCCTCACAATCTCTGGACCCAACAACGGTGTATCCCCTACCTCGGCCCAACAAACCGGTGACCTACAAGGTCGGCCATACAAGGCCTCAAACGGTGCCATCTCGATGCTAGCCTGGTAACTATTGTTGTAGGCGAACTCAATCAAAGGTAAGTGCCTCTCCCAAGACCCCTTGAAATCTAGGACACAAGCTCTAAGCATATCTTTCAAAATCTGTATAGTGCGTTCCGATTGCCCATCGGTCTGCGGGTGGTAAGCGGTACTAAAGGTTAACTTGGTTCCCAATGCCTCTTGAAGGCTTTGCCACAACCGGGCGGTAAAACGAGGATCCCTATCCGACACAATGGTGACCGGCACCCCATGAAGCCGAACTATCTCCCTAACATACAACTCTGCCAAGTGCTCAACTGAGTCGCTAGTTCGCATAGGAATGAAGTGTGTGGACTTGGTCAATCTATTAACAATTACCCAAATGGCATCATTGCCCCGCTGCGTTCTAGGAAGCCCAACTACAAAGTCCATGGTCACGTGCTCCCATTTCCACTCGACTATAGGTAAGGGTTATAGCAAACCCACTGGTCTCTGGTGCTCGGCCTTGACTTGCTGACAAGTAAGGCACTTCGACACGAAGGATACGACATCTCGTTTCATGCCCCTCCACCAAAACTGACGGCTAAGGTCTCGATACATTTTGGTGCCTCCTGGATGTACCGCAAGGCATGAATGATGGAATTCCCGAAGCACCTCCTGTTTATGAGATTCAGGCACAAATAAACGGTCTAGGTAACGTATACTCTGATCCGAGTGAATATTCAAACCCTTCTCTTCCTTTCATTAGAGATCCTATCCCGAATTAACTCTACTTCCCGATCCCCTTGTTGTGCTTCTATAACTTTGCTAATCAAAACAGGTTGAGCACTCAAACTAGACAATGTTGCACCCCCTTTGGACTCACTCAATTGCAATTCAAACTTGCTGACTTCACCCAACATACTCCACTCCCGAATGGCCACACACGCCAAACTACTCACGGTTTTTCAACTCAAGGCGTCGGCCACTACATTGGCCTTCCCCGGGTGATAGTGTAATTCAAAATCATAGTCTTCGAAAAAACTCCATCCATCTTCGTTGTCTTAGATTCAAGTCTTTCTGGGAAAACAAATATTTCAAGCTCTTATGGTTGGAGAAAACCTCAAATTTCTCACCGTACAAGTAATGCCTCCAAATCTTCAAGGTAAAGACTACCGCCGCTAGCTCTAAGTTGTGGGTTGGGTAATTCTTCTCATGAATTTTCAACTGACGAGAACCGTACGCTACAACCTTTCCCTCTTGCATCAAAACACAACCAAGCCCATCCCGAGATGCATCACAAAAGACGGTATACCCCAAACCTCTCTTTGGAATGATCAACACCGGCGCCGTGGTCAATCTAGTTTTAAGCTCTTGGAAGGATCTTTCACACGCCTCACTCCACACAAATTTAACCCCCTTTCTAGTCGACCTAGTCAAAGGTGCGGCTAGTCTAGAAAAATCTTTTACAAAACGCCGGTAGTACCCCGCCAATCCCAAGAAACTCCGGATCTCAACGACATTCTTAGGTTGCTCCCAATCTTGTACAGAATCTATCTTCAAAGAATCTACGGTCACCCCTTCACTTGATACCACATGGCCCAAAAACTTCATCTCGATGAGCCAAAACTTCACTTCTCAAATTTGGCATACAACTGATGCTCCCTAAGCAAGTCAAGCACTATCCTCAAGTGAATCTCATGTTCCTCCTCGAAGGTCAAATAGATAAGAATGTCGTCCACGAAGATGACCACAAAATGATCCAAGTACTCTCTAAATATTCGGTTCATCAAATCCATGAAGGAAGCCGGTGCATTAGTCAACCCAAATGGCATTACTAGGAACACGTAGTGGCCATAACACGTACGAAAGGCCGTTTTTGGATATCCTCCTCCCTGACTCTCAACTGGTGGTACCCCGACCTCAAGTCTATCTTTGAAAAGCAACAAGACCCTCTAAGTTGGTCAAACAAGTCATCTATTCTGGGCAAAGGGTATTTGTTCTTAACCGTGACTTAGTTCAACTTACGGTAGTCGATACACAACCGCAACGACCCGTCCTTCTTCTTCGCAAAGAGAGCCGGTGCTCCCTAAGACGACATACTAGGGCGAATGAAGCCCTTGTCTAAAAGCTCTTGGAGTTGAATCTTCAACTCATGCAACTCCGCGGGTGCAAATCTATACGGCGCCATAGAAATTGGTGGTTCCGTTCCAGGTACCAAGTCGATGGTGAACTCAATCTCCCGGTGGGGTGGCAAACTGGTAAGGTCCTCGGGAAACACATCCGGGTATTCACACACTACCCTCGGCAGCTCAACTCGAGTCTCGTCACTCTCACTATCCAGGAGAGTAGCTAGAAGACCGCTAAGCTCATTCCTGCTATGAGAATCAAACACTGGTGACAAAACTCGATCAACCCTATCCCCTAGAAAATAAAAACAATCACCACCCGAAGTGCACACTGTGACTCTTTGCCGAAAACAATCAATCACTGCCCGATACGAAGACAACCAATCCATGCCTAGAATAACATCGAAACTAGAAATATCTAACAGCACAAAAGCAAACGGGAGTCTACGTTCGGCAACCTCTATCCACAACCACGACATCCCCGGTCTAGGTCAACTGTACCCCCAACTGGTGACTCAACACTGAGTGGAGACGCTAACTATACCACTTCTAACCCCAACGCAGATGCGAATGCAACAGATATGAATGAATGAGACGCACTCGTATCTATCAACACACTGGCTAATGAATTACACACAATAAATATATCTCTCACAACCGAAGGCCCTGGCAACTGCTCTAGTGCTGTAACAGCATACACGTGCCCCTGAGGCCTCTGGTCAACCTGCTCATCTCTCGGAGCGTAGGCCTGCTGTACTGACTAAGCCGAAGCGGCTCCCTGGTAGACTCTCGAAGCCTGGACTAAATGCATCTGCTGGTGACTCTGAGTCTGCCTCGACCCGGATACGCCAGATGCGCTTCCCAACTGCGGGCAAGCTCTTCTCATGTGCCCTGACTGACCACACTAGAAACAAGTAGGCCCCTGCCCCCTACTCTGAGACTGGGACTGGCTCTGGGATCGGTTTGGTGGTGGTGGTGGCAACATTTGCTGTCCCCCTCTCTTCTGCGGACATGCAAAAGCCTTGTGACCTAGTTAGCCACACTTGAAACAAGAGAACCCGCTCGATGCACCCTTTCCTAAACCCGCACTGGGCAAGGGAAATGTAGATCTAAACTGTTGTGGCTGGGACTAAGATGAAAAAGTGCTCTTACTCTTCTTGTTGGGCCTAAAGTCCCCCTGAGACCCTTGGCCCCTAGACCTCGAGTTCCGTTGCCTCTCCTCCTCAGCCTCCACAATAATCTCTACATGTGCGGCCGCCTCCACAAGGCGATCATACTCACAGACCATATTCCCAGCTACCTTGTACAAGATCTTGGTTCTCAACCTTTGCTCAAACTCAAAGCAACGGCGCTCCTCCGTCGCTACCAACTTCGGTGCGAACCGGGACAAACTAGAAGAGGCCGCTTCAAACTCAGCCACTGACATGTTCAGTTGCTTAAGGTCCTTGAACTCCTGCCTCAACCTCTCCCTAGTAGTGGGAGCTAGGTACTTGTCTTGGAAGGCCGTCAAAAATGCCTCCCATGTCGGTGCTACCCGGCCATTTGCATACTTTCACCATTGGCCGGCGTCACCTTTGAGGTAATAACTAGCAAGCGTCACCCTCAACTCACAATCATCTACATGGAGCATATCAAAGGTCGTCACGGTTTGTTCCAACCATTCATCCGCCTTCTTTGGATCGGGGCCGCCATGGAACTCATCCGGCTTGGCCCTTAAAAACTCCCTCGTAAGGAAACTAGCTCTAGTCTCTGCAACATTCTCCCTCACTTGGGTCTCTGCCCTCAAAAGGTTCATGGACTCCCTCAAAGCCCCTACCATCTCCCGGGCTAGAGCCCCTATTGCGGCTTGGCCGGCTTGCCCCGGCACTTCCGCCCCACTTGTTGGCCATGTTGGCTTGGCCTAAACCCTCTTCTTGTACCGGGACCTCTTGGACCGGCACCTCAAACACACCCCGGCGACCTCGCTCCTCGCCCTCCCCCTACCACCTCGAGTCCGAACTCTTCCTGACATCCTAATTAAAGAACAAGATAGATAATTTAGCACATAATTCCAAATGTGCTCGCAACTTGCCTCACATGTTAAACTATAATGATTACATGCATATATCACACAAACAATTTAATTCACCCCACATAAGCACTTAGTCACATAAACACATACGAATTATCCTTTAGTGATGAGATTCGTCCCACGAGAAACCAAGAATTCTTAGTAGAATGAGTATTGATCAAGTACCCTTCTAATAAGACCTCAAGAAATCTAATAGACGCGAATAACATCCCAAAAGTCTAATCCCATACCCACGTAGTCACATAAGCATGCCATCACACAATCACAAAAACAAAATATTTCCTAGTCATGCGAAATGAACCCATTGTGGTATAACGACCACTTCCCGCGAGCCCCAAGTATTCAAACCCGGTAGCTCTGATACCAAGTTGTAACGCCCCGAAATAATTTGACATGAACTATCCACAAGTGATCAACATTCACTCAACAATAACAATAATCTGCCCATCTTTACATAATTAAATTAGAGTCCTTACAAAGGTTTTACATGCGGGTATACATTCATCAATACAAAACATATGAAATGAATCTATAGCATGTAAAGCATCCATTCTCAAAACAATACAATGCCCTTAAGGCTTACATCTTCCAAGGCATAAGCCTGGTTACAAAAGAGTGGTCACTCGGACCTAAACCAAAATAGCCCTTGGCTTTACAATTAATCACAACAAAATAAGAGTGCACTACTCTTCTCAAAATACTTCCACGCCCTCAATTCGGCAGGATCACCACATCTTTACCTACACCAAAACCCATAGAGGTGAGCATATAGCCCAGTAGAGAAACCTTAACAAAGTATGTACATTTATGCAAGATTCACAATATTTTATGTAAATGCATATGTTATGCCATGCCATTTGAAGGAAAACTCATACTATGCTTTTCTTGAAAATCACCATGCTTTCAGTCAACATTTATACAACCTCATTAATTTCCCACACTTCCAATTTTAAATCAAAAGGGGACGGTAAATACATCACTGGTAATCCTTAGGCTGGTGTCTGCAAGTAGGCTCAACAAGCACTACCAAACTGTCATTTTTACCGGTGCTAACCGGAAGGCTCGACACTTATCCGCGCGGTTTTCTGGTCTTTCACCAGGGACACTCAGGCCATCTTATCAAATACAACTACACCCCCTATCCGGACTTACCACGTATTTACCCCTTTAACATTCTCATAATTCTTATTACAATATAACCTTTCTAAATGTAGATGTTTTCCAAAACTCATGCCATGATGTATAGAAATGACAAAATTTACATGAAGATATGATGCAACAATGACATTCCATAGCCTTTCTTCCTTTACCTTCCTCCAATACCATTACACAATTAATCACATGTTCCACCGGTGTCAATTAACACGTAGCATTAGCTCATTATTATACATATTTCATAACATTCTAGTCATTCCATGATTATGTGAGACTTTCAATATCAACCTCCAAGTTTTCAATTCTCAAAGTCAATGGTGTTCAATAACTATCTTCTCACAATAAATTATTTTTTTCCATGCCACTAGCAACAATCTTAAAAGTAAATTCCTCATTCTCATATATCAAGGAAATTATCATTTTTCTTACCAAAATATAAACTCCATACTCACACACCTATTTAAACACAAGAAATGATATTTTACTCCATGGATTTCCATGTTTTCACAAGAAGCCCCAATTTCTAGTTTTTCACAAAATCTAAACATTTTTCATCTTCTTTATGAACTCTCCCCATACATATCAATCTCAATCTAGAAGGTTCCACACTTCTCAAATATTCTTTAAAAGAAGATGAGATGAGTTTTTCTTTAAGCAAAAATCAACAATTTCTTGAGCCCTAGGCTCCATTTTCGAAATACATAGAGGGTTTCACAAAATCAACAAGAAACTTGCATAAATACACATATAACTCAAAGGAAACCCTACCTCAAAGGCTTGAGAAGGAGCAAGATGAAACCCTAGAGTTTGAAGATGAGAGAGAGCCTTGGATTTGCTTCACCAAATGAAATCCTAGCTTAGATTCTTCAAGATCTTGAAGGAGATGATGATGTTCTTGACCCAAGATGGGCAAAATCAAAGAGGTATAGATGTTTGAGAGGTTTTCTAGAGAGAAGGAGGAGAAATATATGTTTTAGAGTAAGAGGGAGATGAGTATAATGAGAGATATATTTGGATCAAAATGATACAAAAAACAGAGTTTCGGACTGCCCAGTTGGCCGCTCGTGCGGCCATTTTCTCCGCTCGTGCGCTCTTAGACAGTAGCCAATTTTCTGGGTGTCAAGCTTGGCCGCTCGTGCGGTACAATACCGCATGTGCAGCCTAGGGCTCCGCAGCTCAAAGTTTCAACTTCTTCCCCGTCACCCCAAACTCACCCGTGCACCCTCTGGGACAAACAAAATTTCAACACCGGAAGAAAAGTATTTGGAAACCCTTTCTAGACACTTCAATTCAACAAGAATAAAAAGAGAACAAAGCGAAAGAAAGAAAGAATAAAGAGAAAAAGAAGGCCGGTCGTCACAACCTCCAACATAAGAAATTTCGTCCCCGAAATTTGAATAAACCCACTAAACAAGAGTGTTCTATCAACAATGGTCAATTCAACAACATTAACAATTTACAACATTCATGTTCAACTAACATTTGGCATTTTCCTTATCATTTCCTCATCAAAATGCAATTGCTCAAGCTAGAATGAAATGAAACATCCACAATAAGGTATTATGCTCTTTATCCTCTTTCTCCAACACAGTAATTTCTCATATTAAACATTCTGGATAAAACATTCATGGCAAAATGTCTCTCTTTCACGATCTCAAGGTCAGATCAACAACACATACAACAACCTACCATTAACAATCTAACCCCTCTCCCTTCATTACAAGGAAACATTCTTAAATTCTTAAATTAAAAGAAAAAAAAAAAGAAGAAGAAGAAGAAGAAGAAAGATATAGGATATCTTGAGAAATTATGAACGAATATAATTTTAAATTTGGTTAAGCAAATAAAAAATAAAAACAATTATATATAATAATGAGGACACCAAAATATATTAAAATTAAAAATAAATATTTAATTTTTTTCATGATCATTATAACAAAACTATTTGGATTGTTCCTAAAAAAAAATTAAAAAATGAAATTTAGAAAAATAATTAAAGACTAATCAAAATTTTAAATTTATTAGTTATAGCTAATAAGGTTCAATTTATTTGTTTATTTTTTATATTTTTTGATTAGTAGTTTATTATTTGTAGATAATGTAGACACCCTATTTTTGACCGTCCTCAAGACTTGGACGTCAC
Source organism: Camellia japonica (assembly GCA_030407325.1). Classification (NCBI taxonomy): domain Eukaryota; kingdom Viridiplantae; phylum Streptophyta; class Magnoliopsida; order Ericales; family Theaceae; genus Camellia; species Camellia japonica. The sequence goes on along the minus strand of JAPPVO010000017.1, from coordinate 18,484,427 downwards.
CGCTTGAACACCCGGTGATTATCCATGTTTGTGTTTGTTTTGAGTTCCCGGAGGCCCCGGCTGCGCGCCGTGCCTCAGGATCTCTCAACCGGCTTGTTTCGTGCTTGGTTGTGCACCAAGTACTTGTGTGTTTTTGCATTTGAGGTAGGGGAAGGCTTGTTAGCCATCCCTAAAGCCCACCGGCTGCCCCACACCTACACCGGCCCCTCCTAGTGGCCACCGGCACTTATTCCTCAAAACCTTTGGCCGGTCGGCATTATATACTGCCGACCGGCACTCTTTTGTGCCGGTGACTATTTTGGCTGGTCGGTGTGACCCCTTTGCACCCCCAGGGATGGTGCATGCCAGCTGTGATAGCTGGAGTGCACCATCACCACTCCCCATGCCCGGGTTTGCACCCTTGAACCCCTTAAAGCTTCTAGAAGCTTGACCCCTTGGCCAAGCTTCTTGGAGAAGCTTGGCCAGCTGTCTTAGCTTCTCCAAGAAGCCTTGACTCACTTAAACTCCTTGAATCCCTTGAACCCCCCTCTCTTGCTTAGCCACTAAGTATTCTTGCCTATATATACATCCATTCATCTCCTTTTACAAGGGTTAGCCATTTTAGACCTAAAAACCAGAGCTTATACATATATCTCTGATATACATCCATATATATCTATACTTCTATATCTATCATCCTTGTGTGTGTGTTTTAGGCCCAAAAAGTGTGGTTTTACCTTACTTTTGCACCATTACACACACTACTACACCTTAATCCGAGATTAGGAGGCTTGGAAGGTTGTTTTGTGTGATCTTGGGCTGGTTTTGATCACTAAAAGAGGGCTGGACCTTTTGTTCTTCAAAGGATCTTCAAGGGTAAGAACATCACTTTAGATTCCCCATTTTTGCAACAACTTTCTACCCCTCTTGCTTTGTGTTTTTGGATTTGTGTTTAACATAAAAAAAACCTTGTTTTTACTTGCTCAAGAACATTCATTAAGGTCACTTTTGTATTTGAGTGAAGCCTCACTCTTTTAGGCCTTGTTTTGGTTCCTTTTGTGCCTTTACTTTGAGCATTGTTTAACTTCAGGGTTTTGGTCTTCTCACCACTGAAAACCAGTGGGTTTTCAGTGGTGAGGGAGGTGCTTTCAAGTCTCAAATAGGGGAGGGATACCCCTCTCCCCTTTGTCCCTCTTTGGCCTCCATTTTTGGCTCATGAGGTAGCATGTGTGCTTGCTTGCATTTGGCTTCATTTCAGAATTTTTTTGAGTGTTTTAAGTCATGTTATACCTCTGTCTAAGGTTGGTTTCGTGGCCCTTAACATGCTTCTCATACTTGCTAGGATCCGGGGTTGTGCATCTCGGCGGCAGATCTCAAGCGTGTCTAGTTCTGATCCATATCGAAAATAGTTTTGAAAGGTTTTAATAAAAGTTGACTTTGTTCAAATAAATCTTTTTACAACTAAGACCATTTCTGGACCAAAACGGAAAATTTTCAGTACCACAACCTTCAATTTCATTGATTTCAAATAGAGTTCTCTTGCTCTTGCATACAATTGAAGTTGCTTTTTATTACATTCATAAAGAAAACTTGAAAGTACTAATAAAGCAATAAATCCGGGGCATGATCAAGTCAAACGTCCCTGCGCCCCCTCCCAGAGCTAGCTGAAGCCTCTGATACCAAGCTGGGCCCAATCTGTGCCTCTTCATTAAGCCAATCCAAGCACTCATCGGGCAAAGCGCAACCGAAAGCGGGAGCGGGGGCCAGGAGTTCTCTCGTCCTCCATGCTGTGGCATACCGGGCCAGCTGTGCGCCTCGAATCGGGAATGCAACTGGGTACTCTATCCCTTCCGGCGGACAAGTCTGATTATGACCAAACTGGCGCAGGATACGGAATGGGAAATAGAAGACACAGTGAGTCAAGCCAATCAATTGGATCCCGGGTTGACGGGTCATGCTGTAACTCATCACTGGAAGATTGAGCCAAGGGCACCGCCAAGCAATGCGGTCTGCGGACAAACTGCACATCCATTCAAACCACCAACCCTCATCAAGGGCGTCAACTAGACGTTGCCTGAAGAAGTAGCCGCGAGCTGAATATGCTGGGCAAGAGTCCACGACCTTTAGTTTGTCCATCAACCATACCTGGGGAGGGACGAAAAATGAGAGAATAAAGAATAGAGAGATGTACGATGAGAGAAAAAGTGAGGAAAGGGTTTTTGTGAGAAAAACCGAGCCTGAGGCCGAGTGATGTGAGCAAACATAAACGTGAGATGGGATGGGAAACATTACCTGCAGTAATAGTGGACTCCCTGCTAACCTGATCGTCTCTCGACGATAAAAGGCGTCTAAGCCCAGTAGTGTCTCAGCCAGGATCATGGCAATGCAGCTTTTGCCCTCCTTCAAGCCTTGGGCAACCTCAATCAACCGGACACTGGGCCCTTCGGAACCAGAGATAAATAGAAAATGAGATAGCAGGCATAAACAAAGGGCGTGTCGCCGAAAACCTTGCCAGTGATGGTCGCCGCGATCGCTAGTCTCAGAAAAGCGACAAACCAAGCTCGGAACATCTAATGTCCCGTCACAAATTAGAGAACGAGCATCGGGCATTGAGAGCCCGCACATTTGTCCCAAGGCTTGAGCATGGCCAAAACGAAGTTGGGGCAGGATCTCCTCATCGCGCTCAGATTCCATTAGAGTTTGGAAATCTTCAAAAGTGGGACACACCTCTTGCCCGCTAAAGCTAAAGACATGTGTTACCGGGTTCCAAAACCTTGCCGCGGCATGGAGGAATGGAAAATGCAGCGGGGTACGACGCAAAGTGAATAGTGCGTTTATGCCGAAAGCCCGGAAATTAAGCTTTTCCGAGCCGTCCAAGTTGTTAATCCAAGTCGCGAGATTTTGGGCTAGAAATGCTTCCATTTGGAGTAAATCAGTGTGGAAATGAAGAGAACCACGAAGTTGAGACCCTTTTGAAGAAGATAAGGTTGAGTGAAGGACAGATGTCAACATTCTGCTGATGCTAACAGTTCAGTGCCGACCGGCCATCTGTTTTGGCCGATGGATCAACCTTTCGGCCGATGGCCTTTATACACAGCCGGTGGGCTTTCTGCTGGGCCGGTGGTGCTCACCCTTGCCCTCTGAGCTGTTTATGCTAGGAATTTGGGAAGTCCCACCACTTTCGATGCCCTCCAGTGATCAATTCTTACAAAGGCGCGCCCATTTGCTTATCGAGTTGTTGCATATTTGCTTATCGAGTTTTATCTCACTCTCGTTGAGTCTTTGTAATATTTGTCAAGGTGTACTCGCATTTGGCTAGTTTGCCGAGTCACCCTATTTTGCTTATCGAGTTGTAATTGGTTTACTACCTGATTATTACGATGCGATGCTTTGGTTTTCAAAACGCGGTTTCAATTTCAGTCACATTGTTGTGTGATGCCCTGCGATGCGATGCATAGAACGTGCAAATATAGCACTTTTTGAACAAACAGTTGTTTCATTTCCATATATGTTTTGTAAAAACACGCGCTTTTGAGAAATAAAACCTGCCTAAGGCAGTGCAATGTGCTTAAACTCCTAGTAAAAAGGAAAATAAAGCAGAAGAATAGCAGGGTAGCAAGTGCTGGGTTTGACACCGGTAACCTCTCCCCTTTCGGTCATCGTACCTTTTGCGCCCTCGTTCGGGTCAATTAGGGGGTTTGGCACCTTCATTATTCAAGACAATACAAGAAGATGCACTGTCAAATGCAAATGGATCTTCAAGTCGATTTCAAGCCATTACTTTGTGAGTGATGCTCGGAACATGCGAAGGATGTCCCTTCTCGTATCTTTTTAATCTTGTGAATTTCAAAAGAAATTGTTTCAATTATACTGTGTTGCAGTACGTTGCATTTCAACATCATGTTTTATCATGTTCAATTTCAAGTTCCTATATACTCATTGCATTGTACGTGTGCTTTGCTTTACTGAGATGAGTTCAAGTTCTTTTATATACTCATTGCTTCGTATGTGTGCGTTGCTTTACTTACATGAGTTCAAGTTCCTATATACTCATTGCATTGTATGTGTGCTTTGCTTTACTGAGATGAGTTCAAGTTCCTATATACTCATTGCTTCGTATGTGTGCGTTGCTTTACTGATATGAGTTCAAGTTCCTTCCTTTATATACTCATTGCTTCGTATGTGTGCGTTGCTTTACTGAGATGAGTTCAAGTTCCTATATACTCATTGCATTGTATGTGTGCTTTGCTTTACTGAGATGAGTTCAAGTTCCTATATACTCATTGCTTCGTATGTGTGCGTTGCTTTACTGATATGAGTTCAAGTTCCTTCCTTTATATACTCATTGCTTCGTATGTGTGCGTTGCTTTACTGAGATGAGTTCAAGTTCCTATATACTCATTGCATTGTATGTGTGCTTTGCTTTACTGAGATGAGTTCAAGTTCCTTAATATACTCATTGCTTTGTATGCGTGCATTGCTTTACTTACATGAGTTCAAGTTCCTATATACACATTGCATTGTATGCGTGCTCTGCTTTACTATATGTGTTCAATTACAACCTTACTATACACATTGCTTTGTATGCGTGCATTGTTTTACTGACATGTGTTCAATTACAATCTTTTATACACATTGCATCGTATGCGTGCGTTGTTTTACTGACATGTGTTCAATTACAATCTTTTATACACATTGCATCGTATGCGTGCGTTGTTTTACTGACATGTGTTCAATTACAATCTTTTATACACATTGCATTGTATGCGTGCTCTGCTTTACTATATGTGTTCAATTACAATTTTCTATACACATTGCATGCGTTGTCACGCACTTTCGATTGCACTGTTATGAATGTTGCTAACAATGTCATACCTGTTAAGTTTGCTTTCTTTTCAGGCACGATATTGTATGTACGGTTCATTTGAAGCTGGCGTGACCAGACGAACCGGACAGGTATTGTACTCTCCGCGTGAAACGTAGCGAGAATCGCTTGATTCTCTCACATTCCCTCTGCCTTGTAGTGTAGTTGGTTTTGTCTTGGCTAGCTTAAAACTGTCGCATGCGTGCTTCGTTACAGCTTTTCTTCATAGGTTATGCTAGGCTTCTTGCATTTTCAGTTGCATTTTGCCCCTGCCTGTGGCGCATATCTTGCTTGTCTTGTATGTTTGTCCAAGTCTTCGGCCTTGCCAAAAATGGGTCGTCTTCGGGCTTTGACATTCACTCCCGTCATTGTTATGACTGCCGAGTTCTGTCAAAGAGGGGCAACTGTAGACACCCTATTTTTGACCGTCCTCAAGACTGGACGTCACCGCTTGAACACCCGGTGATTATCCATGTTTGTGTTTGTTTTGAGTTCCCGGAGGCCCCGGCTGCGCGCCGTGCCTCAGGATCTCTCAACCGGCTTGTTTCGTGCTTGGTTGTGCACCAAGTACTTGTGTGTTTTTGCATTTGAGGGTAGGGGAAGGCTTGTTAGCCATCCCTAAAGCCCACCGGCTGCCCCACACCTACACCGGCCCCTCCTAGTGGCCACCAGCACTTATTCCTCAAAACCTTTGGCCGGTCGGCATTATATACTGCCGACCGGCACTCTTTTGTGCCGGTGACTGTTTTGGCTGGTCGGTGTGACCCCTTTGCACCCCCAGGAATGGTTCATGCCAGCTGTGATAGCTGGAGTGCACCATCACCACTCCCTATGCCCGGGTTTGCACCCTTTGCACCCTTGAACCCCTTAAAGCTTCTAGAAGCTTGACCCCTTGGCCAAGCTTCTTGGAGAAGCTTGGCCAGCTGTCTTAGCTTCTCCAAGAAGCCTTGACTCACTTAAACTCCTTGAATCCTTGAACCCCCCTCTCTTGCTTAGCCACTAAGTATTCTTGCCTATATATACATCCATTCATCTCCTTTACAAGGGTTAGCCATTTTAGACCTAAAAACCAGAGCTTATACATATATCTCTGATATATATCATATATATCTATACTTCTATATCTATCATCCTTGTGTGTGTGTTTTAGGCCCAAAAAGTGTGGTTTTACCTTACTTTTGCACCATTACACACACTACTACACCTTAATCCGAGATTAGGAGGCTTGGAAGGTTGTTTTGTGTGATCTTGGGCTGGTTTTGATCACTAAAAGAGGGCTGGACCTTTTGTTCTTCAAAGGATCTTCAAGGGTAAGAACATCACTTTAGATTCCCCATTTTTGCAACAACTTTTACCCCTCTTGCTTTGTGTTTTTGGATTTGTGTTTAACATAAAAAAACCTTGTTTTTACTTGCTCAAGAACATTCATTAAGGTCACTTTTGTATTTGAGTGAAGCCTCACTCTTTTAGGCCTTGTTTTGGTTCCTTTTGTGCCTTTACTTTGAGCATTGTTTAACTTCAGGGTTTTGGTCTTCTCACCACTGAAAACCAGTGGGTTTTCAGTGGTGAGGGAGGTGTCTTTCAAGTCTCAAATAGGGGAGGATACCCCTCTCCCCTTTGTCCTCTTTGGCCTCCATTTTTGGCTCTGATGTAGGTAGCATGTGTGCTTGCTTGCATTTGGCTTCATTTCAGAATTTTTTTGAGTGTTTTAAGTCATGTTATACCTCTGTCTAAGGTTGGTTTCGTGGCCCTTAACATGCTTCTCATACTTGCTTTGTAATGTTCCATTTTGCTTAGAAACATGCCATGTGTTTAGCCTCATGTATCTCCATGTTTTTAGCATAGCATCTTGAAGATGTTGGTCTTAATTTGCCATGTTTTAGGGCTATGAGCCACTGATTTCGCCATGTATAGTGTGCTTGACATGGTTGCTTGTATTCTAGGCTTGTAAGCCTCATGCATTTTGGTTCCTAGCATGTTCAACATTGATCATCCTCATGATTTGGCATCATTTGTGACCCTATTTCAGTCCATAAATCATGTGTGTATGTTTACATATGTGACCATTTTCATGCTTCAAGGGTGTCCCCTTTTATGTCTAGGAATTGGCATTGTGTATGCTTGCATGATTAACACATTTTGGGGCTGCCATATGGGGGGTTTGGGCGTAATTTTGCATGCTAATATTCTGTTTTTGGTGGCCTAATCATATCATGAATGGTTTTGAAAATGGTAATAAAGTGCTCTCTTTGGTGCCTTTGGTTTTGGGCTTATTGTCTTGCATGCTTGCATGAGTGTTGGTCATCATTTTGGGCACATTTGCTACTGTTTTTGGGGAGTTTTGAGGGCTGCCTCATTATGGTTAGGCCATCATTACATGCTCATCACATGCTAGTTGCATGCTTGGTCCACTAGGTGTTGTAGCATATTGATTCCGTTGCATACTTGGCTCATGTTTGCATCACACTAGCATCTTGTACACTCTAGTATTTTGCATGACTAATGTGTTGGTTATGTGGTACTTAGTGTGTTAGCATCCTAGTTTCCATAATACATTGTTGATACATGCTTGCTTGAATTGCATTTCATTACTTGGTTTGGGGTGTCAAACCAAGTGTGGGAGGTGAGGGGTGTTTGTACCTTAAGTGACAAAACACACCTCGATTCCCATGTCATTAGGGCCCTTGATATTAACATGATAGGGACTTAATTCTCATGTTTGTGTTGCATGCATTTTTATATCAAAATGCAACCTTGGTATCTTAGGCTATCATGCACCAAGGTGCACAATTGATAGCCCTAGAACCAAGAGCCATGTTTCCTTGAGTCCCATTCATGATAGGAAGCATTGGCCTATGCATAAATATGCTCAAAAATCCAAAACCATGCACTGCTGCCTGCTGTTGCTGTCAAACTGTCTTCTGCAGGAATTTTGTGCCGACCGGCAGGAAAGAGTGCCGACCGGCACTTATTCTGGCCGATAGACTATTTTGCAGCCGGTGGCCACCACAAGTAGCCGGTGGTGTTTCCTCCAGCCGGTGGCACTGCAGAACACAAGGAAGGTTTCCTGGGACTTTGGTATTTTTTTTGGAGGGGCGGCAGTAAAAACAGAGGTGGCAGTGGCACGGTGTAGGTTTTTCCGGGCAAGTCGCAACGAGCATGCATCATTCACGCATCCGAGGCAGGGCTGCGGCCCCCCTTTCTTTTATTTTGTTGATTAATTTGTAATAATTAATTAAATATATTCATTTTTATTTGGCTGTATATTCTTTTGGTCCCTCTGAGCGAGGGCGCATTGTGTAATAAGTGTGTGTGAGTGGGTGTATGTCTTCCAACCCCACTTCTTTCTTCCCTTTTATTTACCTGCTTATGATGGTAGATTAGGGCATATTTAAAATTAGCATACCTTATGCAATGCATGCGTGCATCCATGCATTTGTTGACATGCATCGGGCTCGGTACATCATACAAACTGCATTGTATTTCAATCTAACTTGAATACGTGATAGTTGTAGCATCACATGTGCCATGTTTAGGATAGCCGAGCCTGTCTAATTGCACTCTGTATGCGTTGCATTAGTCACTTAACATGAGCTAGGTCATGCATATTTTGCTAACTAGTTTATTGTTTTGGCACGGAGTACGATGTAAGTATTTATGCTTTAGCATCTCGCATGCGTATGAATGTTAACATGACAGTATGTGCCATGCGGCTAAATGCTTACGTGATATTACTGTTTGAATGCCTGTAGGTGGAGGTTGGATTGCTTGAGTTGGAATAACTCATTGAAATCCGTATTTTAGCCTACTTGCGAGTAGCAATTTCAAACTGTTTTCCAAACAAACGGATATGCAATGCTTTTTCCAAATTAGGCAATCTAGTCTATACTTTTTGCTGTGCGCATCACATAGTAATTCTAGGCTAATAATTGGTATAAGAACATGTAATGTTTTCAAAATCGGATATCACGGTTAGTAGAGGCCGGTCTTCGGACCGGGCGAAAGGGGGTGCTCATAGCTGACCTTCCCCGATCGTACCCAAGCTCCCGAGCCAAGACATTTGGTGATGACGGACACGTGGCCTTCGGCACCGAGTCAGGGTTTCCTAAATTTTCCATTTTAAAAAAATATTTAGGTGGCGACTCTGTAATCTGGCAAAGCAGTCCATGTTTGGCACTTCTTTTCAAAAAATCTGTTTTTCTCAAAACGATTTGCCAGAGTTAGACTCTTTGGTTCAGATTAAGAACCGCACATTTGAGTCCAAACTGTAGTGAACCCAATATGAACGGAACGGACCTTAACCCTCCCGGGATGCGTTCGGGGACGTCTACAGATAATAATGGATTCTAAAAAAAACTTAATTTCCCGAGAGAGAGAGAGAGAGAGAGAGAGAGAGGTGAAAAATTATGTATCAATATGATTTTCCCTTTAGTTACACAAATAAAAAAGCTTAAATATAAATATAAATAATAAAGAGAATACCAAAAATATTAAAATTAAAAATAATTATTTTTTTTTTTTTTTGTAATCTTTATCACAACATTATTTGGATTGAATAATTAAAGAGTAATCTTATTTTATATTATAATTTTTTTTTTTTGGAATTACACACGCATTGCGTGTACCCAACGCTAGTTATAGACTAAATTAACACATTTAAACATTGAGAACAAAAATAATACAAGATTTTGTACTTTGAGAACCAAAAGTATAATTAATTGAATAAATTATGAGGGTTGGGTTTCTCTCATATAGTCATCTCAATTTGAGAAGTGTTTCGATTTGGTAAGCCCATTTTGGGAACGACTTTGGTGATCCGAAACTTTTATTTTTTAGGACTCATTGAGTAGAATATTTATATAGAAAATTAAGATGGTCAGATATAAGTAGTTAAATATTTGAATCAAATTTGTATTACAAAAAAAAATGGATGGTTACTTTTAAAATTATATTTATCGACTATTTTTTTAAAACAAATATGATTGAAACATATAGTTACCAATATCAAATCATCTTTATTTTTTTATATGAATATTGTATTTAACGAGTCCTAAAAAGTGAATGATTCGAATCATTGAAATCAATTTCAAAATGGACTTACTAAGTCCAAATGCTTTCTTAAGTTGAAATGATAAGTTAAGAGAAGCTAACCCCAAATTGTAATATTATATTTTAATCCAGCACTATTAGTAACTTTTTGCTTTTTTTTAAAAAAAAATTTAAGAAACTATGGGGACATATTTTTGTGAATGATAGCACGTGGGCAAGGTGACGCTGACATGTCACGTGGCTTGGTCATATGCGAGATGATCTTAACTAGGCCGAAGTTATCTTTGGAGACATTGGAATCTGAGATGAGCAGATAAGGGACAAGAGTCCTAGAATAGGGGAGGACCTCAGTTTGGATAAAGATAAAGCTCTTAGGGAGTTTGTCTCTATCTAACTGGGAGTCCAAGATGAGCATTGAACCAAAGTCCATTGAAGTTAGACTTCTACAAGGATCAGGTTAGTGCTGGCTATAAAAGTAAGGTATTCTCGTGGGTCTAAGGTATGTTTTTTATGCTTTGTCTAGTAAGTTAAGCACTATTGGCTATCTTTGAGAGATAATTACTGACTTGATCGTCGGAGTGCCCCCGGGTGGACGAACCACCGCCGGATTCTTATCTTTCTGTATCAGGTTGCTCGGGCTTAATCTATTCTGCCGGTGCTCTCCAACTAAGTTTCCCTATTTGGTGTGTGGTCACAAATCAAATTCCACAATTTGGCGCCGTCTATGGGAACGTAAGGAGAATAGATGGCCAATGACGGGCAGAAAGAAAAGGATGGAGACGATATCCCCAGTGGAAGTGGAAAACATGCCAATCCTAATGTGGAGGAGGAGAACTATAATGACGGACCTCGGATCAGAATCCCGAAAAAAGGACGTCGGCCAAGAAGGAGACGCACTGAAGAAAGCATGTCAAGGCAGAAATTACAATGAAAGCGACCTCCAGGTATGGAAGGATAGATGCCTGAAGAGGGACAGTGAGATGAAGGGAATGGCAAACAAGTTGATAGTTGGTTGTCAACTTCATGATGCAGAACAATGTCATGAAGCCACCGTTTCCATTGGACGACACGCCGATTCCAGTAGCCAAGAACGATGACCAGAAAGGGAGCAGAAAGCCATCCCAGCAGTCCCTCAGCATGACAGGGTGAAGGAACGCTCACATCGGCCTTCACGGGACGTCAGGCGAGCAGAGGCAATGAGGGGAAAGTCTTAAAGGACGCCTCATACCAAAGGAACGTATGTCAAGGAAGATCGACATGTTTAAGGAAAAGAGCTTTGTTTTGACACAATGAACGAAGAAAAGTCCAAAAGAACTCATAATGACACTCGGAGCAGCGCACCGAAAAGGCTGAAGTCTGTTAACAATCGAGCTCCTAGCAGGACTAAGGAGGATTTGAGGGACTACCTCCAAAGGAAGTGGCAAAATGCCGAGGTCACCTCCCCGGTCAAGCCGAGAACGCCATTCTCAGTAGAGTTGGATAAGTTTGAGGCCCTAAAAAGGTTCCATATGCCAAGGTTCCAGATATATGACGGTAAGTTCGAGCTGAACTTTCACGTCGGCTTATATTTGAACTCAATGGCACTGTATACCGGGAACGAATTGTTGCTCTGCAAGGTATTCCCCTCATCCTTTTGGGAAATTACATCAGATTGGTTTCATAAGTTGCCGAAAGGAATTGTGAAAAGTTGGGAAGGCCTGGCCGAGATGTTTGTGGCCAGGTTTGTTACAAACAAACTGCAACCGTTGAGGGTAGATTCCCTGATGGCTTTGAAAATCAGCGAAGGAGAAAGGTGTTATGAGGTGTTCAACCGAATACCAAGGTGCAACCAGGAACTGGCGGTCGTATCTTTTAAGAACGGCCTGGAGGATGATTGTATGCTTCGAAAATCACTAGCGAAGACCCTACTGAAGAGTATGGAGGAGCTTATGGCCATGATCGAGAAGTATGCGAGAGCAGAAGAGGATACACCATGAACGAAGGCGTTAAAACAAGAGAAGAGGAACGGCTCGCCGAAACAAGGCCGAGGTAATACAAATTTTAATGGATAAGAAACAGGACTGAGGGCTGCACAGGCAGTCACCACAGTGTTCTAGATCCGGTTTATAAAGTCCTGGAGAGGATTAGGAACCAGCCATATTATAGAGCACCAGAGAAGATCCCTGATGAATTTATGGGAAGAAGCCTTGGGAAGCACTGTGCCTATCACAATGAAGATAGACACCTGATGCAGGGTTGTAGAGCCCTGAAGGCGCATTTGGAAGATCTAGTCAGACAAGGTCATTTAGGACCTAGTAGATGAGGCCCAAATGAGGGAAGAACATGCAAGGCTACCCCAAGCACCGGCAACACCACCTCCACCAGCACCACAACCCGACGGACCTCGAGTGATCGATGTGATTCACTCGAAGGTCAATGAGAACGAGGTACGTGGGGAGACTCAGAGGGTGAAACACTTACAACATGTGTATTAGGTCCAGCAAAAGAGGCCTAGGACAGACTAGTACCAAGGACCAATAGTGTCTTTTATTGAAGCCGACCTAGACATGGTGCAGCATCCACACAACGATGCTCTGGTAGTAACCTTAAAGATTGGAGAATGCCAGGTAAAGCGCATTCTGATTGACCAAGGCAACTCTTGTGATATCATGTATGTCAAATGTTACAAGGAGCTCAGCCTTCACCGAGATGATCTGGAGTAGGCCAACAGCCCAATGGTCAGGTTCAATGGAACACTTACATGGCCCTTAGGAGCAATGAATTTAGAGGTATAAGCAGGCACCAAGAAGGTAAGTATAGAGTTCACAGTAATTGACAACCCTTCCCCTTACAATGTTATCTTGGAGAGGCCATGGTTGCACGTAATGAGGGTTGTTCCCTCAACACTGCACCAGCTATTGCGGTTCCCAATAGAGCATGGAATTGAGAAGATCAGAGGGGATCAGATGCAAGCAAAGAATTGCTCCATGGCAGCAATGAAATCCACCTGCAACGTGTGAGAGGCAGAAGCAGTAGAAATTGAGGACGAGGACATGGAGGTCCTAGATGATGTCGGCAAGGAGCTGGCCGACAAAAGTGAGGAAGCCTTGAAGAAAGTTCTGGTCCAACAAGGTAATGAAGAGCGCTTCTTCCTTCTCGGCTCAAGTTTAGCTGAGGAGAGCCGAGAAGGAAAAGGAAGAAAGGAAGTTGGAAGCATTCTTGCGAGCAAACAAAGAGGTGTTTTCCTGGACATCCTATGAGATGCCTGGCATTGATCTCGAGGTCACATGCCATATGCTCAATGTAGAAAGATCGACTAAACTTGTTATCCAATGAGCGAAGAGGCCGACGTTGATGCATGTTGAGGCAGTTGAGGAGGAAGTGGACAAATTGTTAGAGGCCAGAGCCATTCGGGAGGTAAACTACCCAACTTGGTTGTCAAACATAGTTGTTGTGAAAAAGAAGAATGGAAAGTGGAGGGTCTACATGGACTTCACTAGCATGAATAAGACTTGTCCCAAAGACAGTTTCCCACTCCCCAAGATCGATCAATTAGTGGATACCACTTCAAAGCATGGAAGGATAAGCTTCCTGGACGCTTACAGAGAGTACCATCAGATAGCAATGTACCCCCCTGATGAGGAGAAGACTGCATTTATCACCCTAAAAGGGCTGTATTGCTACAGGGTGATGCCTTTCGGGTTGAAAAATGAAGAGCAACCTACCAGAGGTTGGTGACCAAGATGTTCGGACATCTAATTGGCAAAATAATGGAAGTATA
>JAPPVO010000017.1:18242355-18470675 GCA_030407325.1 Camellia japonica | reverse complement strand
CACAAATGTGAGATTTGTGTAGAAGCAAAACTAACTAAGGCTCCATTTAAATCGGATGAAAGGAAAACTGAACCTCTAGAATTAATTCATACAGATGTATGTGATCTTAAATTTGTTCAAACTAGAGGAGGCAAGAAATATTTCATAACATTTATGATGATTGCACAAGATATTGTTATGTATACTTACTTAGAAGTAAAGATGAAGCCTTAAAAATGTTTAAACTCTACAAAACTGAAGTTGAAAATCAACTTGGTAAAACCATTAAAATGGTAAGAAGTGATAGGGGTGGTGAATATGATGCACCATTAAATGAATTTTGTGTACAACATGGCATTATTCACCGAACTACAGCACCCTATTCTCCACAGCAAAATGGAATTGCTTAAAAGAAGAATAGAAACCTTAAAGAAATGATGAATGTCATGTTACTAAGTTTGGGCTTACCGCAAAACTTGTGGGGGGAAGCAATATTGTCTGCTAATTATGTTCTTAACAGAATACCCCACAAGAAAACCAACAACACTCCTTATGAATTATGGAAAGGTCGACCGCCTTCCTACAAATACTTAAAAGTGTGGGGGTGTTTGGCAAAAGTAGAAGTTCCTGTTCCTAAAAAAACTAAGATAGGACCAAAAACAGTAGATTGTGTGTTTATTGGTTACGCTCAAAATAATAGTACATATCAGTTTTTGACTTATAAATCAGAAATACCTGATATAAATGTGAACACTATTATAGAGTCAATGAATGCTGTATTTTTTGAACATGTCTTTCCTTACAAGAAAGGACATGAATTATGTTCACAAAAAAGAACTTATGATTGTACACAAAGTCAAGATACTAATGACAATCAAACACAAGAGACTAGTAATAGTCTCGACCAGCAGGATTTAACTGATGATGAACCAAGACGAAGTAAGAGAAAAAAAACCATCAAAATCTTTTGGTCCAGATTTTCTGACATACCTATTAGAAAATGAACCTTAAAGTTTTAAGGAAGCAATGACAGGTACTAAAGCACCTTTGTGGAAAGAGGCTATTAATAATGAAATTGAATTCATTATGCAAAATCATACTTGGAAATTGGTGCATCTTCCACCTGGCTTTAAACCTCATGGATATAAGTGAATATTCAAGAGAAAAATGAAAGCAGATGGTTCAATAGACAAGTATAAAGCAAGACTTGTAGTAAAAGGTTACAGACAAAAGGAAGGTTTGGACCATTTTGACACATATTTCCCTGTGACAAGAATAACATCCATTCGCATGCTTATTGCTATTGCAACATTGTATAATTTAGAAATACATCAAATGGATGTTAAGACAGCTTTCTTAAATGTTGATCTAAATGAAGAGATCTATATGGAGCAACCCGAAGGGTTTGTAGTACCAGGGCAAGAAAAGAAAGTTTGTCGGCCTGTAAAATCTCTTTATGGATTAAAACAAGCACCTAAGAAATGGCATGAAAAATTTGATCATGCTATGCTTACTAATGGGTTTAAGATAAACGAATGTGACAAGTGCGTTTATGTTAAAAACACTAACCAAGGATATGTCATAGTTTGTCTTTATGTGGATGACATGCTTATCATTGGAACAGTCAAAACATGATCAAATCAACTAAGCAAATGAATAGAAGATTTGATATGAAAGATTTGGGGGTCACAGATGTAATATTAGGAATGAAAATTACTAAAACATTTGACAAATATGCATTATCTCAATCACATTATATTGAGAAAATTCTTGGTAAATTTATCAAGGATGATATGAATTTAGCTAGAATACTTGTAGACATCAGTCTTTATTTATCTAAAAATAAATGTGATGCGGTGTCTTAGTTAAAATACTCCCAAATCATTGGAAGTCTAATATACCTAATGAATTGTACTCGTCCTGATATAGCTTGTGTTGTCAGTAAATTGAGTAGGTACACTAGTAATCCTGGAGAAGACCATTGGAAAGCGATCATTCGGATTCTTAGATATCTAAGATTTACCCGTGATCATGGTTTGACCTTTACTCGATATCCAATAGTATTCAAAGGTTATTGTGATGCCAATTGGATATCGGATACTAAAGATTCAAAATCTACTAGTGGATATGTCTTTAGTCTAGGAGGCGCTGCTGTTTCTTGGAAGTCCACAAACAAACATGCATTGCACGATCTACAATAGAATCTGAGTTCATTGCTTTAGACAAAGCAGGAGAAAAACAGAATGGCTTCGTCACTTCTTAGAAGACATTCCAATGTGGCCAAAACCTATGCCAGCTATCTGCATTCATTGTGATAGTCAATTTGCAATAGACAGGGCACTGAATATATAATTAGTAAGTCACGACATATATTCGTCGTCACATAATACCTTAAGGCAATTGCTCTCAAATGGAATAATCAATAGATTATATAAAATCTAAAGAGAATATTGTGGATCTGTTAACAAAAGGTTTGACAAAAGAGCAAGTGTATAGTTCATCGAAGGGGATGGGATCAAAGCCTATTACATAAGAGTCATCATAATGGTAACCCTACTTATATGACTGGAGATCCCAAGAATTAAGTTCAAAGGGACAACTAAGTTATGTGTGGCTCGCCAAAAGTCCCCAATGGATTAAAATTCCTTACCCATTCCTATGATGAGAGTGATATCTACAACATATGTTGTACGCAGGGGTTTAAGGATAAGCTTTGCTTTTAATGATTACTTATATCTTGATTTAGGCATAAAAATCAGGACGAGTATAAGGAGATACTCAAAATAAGAATCAACTATATGAGTGTCAAACTGGAGCCGGTTCTATGAGAATGAAAAGGCTAAATTCTCTAGAAGCACTCATGATAACCAGGAGCGTTCAAGGCCAAAATGAATACAACAGTGAGAACCATGATGTGTTAGAAGATATTTTGTGTGAAATCTATTGTCTTGGCTTACACAAACGGCTGAACAATTCAAGGCATCGTGTCCATTGGTTAGCTAGTAAGTCCGATAGGTTATCACTAGGGAAGGTTCAAAGCCGAAAGCTACCTATCCTGATGCAAGATATTTTCGATTTATACTCTTTCAACAAATTCCGCAGATTGTTACATTTCTCTTGTCATCAAATTCATTCATGTGAGGGATTGTTAGAAATGGTTTTGGGAAAATCTGGAAAAACAATTTTTTTCCTAAACTTTGGTTTAATTTCTAGGTGGGACCCATGCGCCGAATTTCGCGGGTCAAAGTGGTAACGCGTTCTATGCCATGTTGTGATTCACGTGGTATATTTGGTTGCTCAAAACCATTATCAGGTGAATGGGAAATTAAAGCCAAAATGATCTCCATGGAAATGGAGTTTTTGGTGAAAATTCCTTAAGGTTTGAATTATGGCTTATCCCACATTGATTTGGTGGGAAACTTTGAGTAGGTTTATAAGGCTTGGAGTTGGAACTTGGGATAGGCCCCAAGGGGCACCCAAGTTTTGTAGAGAGAGAGGTTATGGGCAAAGTGGGCTAGACCCATTGGACCCAAAATAAACACACATGCACGCTGCGCCGTCGCCGTCCGTCTGGTTGGTTAGGCGGGCTAGGCTGGGCTTGGGCGCAGGTGCATTGTAACGCCCCAAAATAATTTGACATGAACTACCCACAAGTGATCAACATTCACTCAACAATAACAATAATCTGCCCATCTTTACATAATTAAATTAGAGTCCTTACAAAGGTTTTACATGCGGGTATACATTCATCGATACAAAACATATGAATCTATAGCATGTAAAGCATCCATTCTCAAACCAATACAATGCCCTTAAGGGCTTACATCTTCCGAGGCATAAGCCTGGTTACACAAAAGTGGTCACTCGGACCCAAACCAAAATAGCCCTTGGCTTTACAATTAATTGCAACAAAATAAGAGTGCACTACTCTTCTCAAAATACTTACACGCTCTCAATTCGGCGGGATCACCACATCTTTACCTGCACCAAAACCCATAGGGGTGAGCATATAGCCCAGTAGAGAAACCTTAACAAAGTATGTACATTTATGTAAGATTCACAATATTTTATGTAAATGCATATGTTATGCCATGCCATTTGAAGGAAAACTCATACTATGCTTTTCTTGAAAATCACCATGCTTTCAGTCAACATTTATACAACCTCATTAATTTCCCACACTTCCAATTTTAAATCAAAAGGGGTCGGTAAATACATCACAGGTAATCCTTAAGCTGGTGTCTGCAAGTAGGCTCAACAAGCACTACCAAACTGTCATTTTTACCGGTGCTAACCGGAAGGCTCGACACCTATCCGCGCGGTTTTCTGGTCTTTCACCAAAGACACTCAAGCCATCTTATCAAATACAACTACACCCCCTATCCGGACTTACCACGTATTTACCCCTTTAACATTCTCATAATTTTTATTACAATATAACCTTTCTAAATGTAGATGTTTTCCAAAACTCATGCCATGATGTATAGAAATGACAAAATTTACATGAAGATATGATGCAACAATGACATTCCATAGCCTTTCTTCCTTTACCTTCCTCCAATACCATTACACAATTAATCACATGTTCCACCGGTGCCAATTAACACGTAGCATTAGCTCATTATTATATATATTTCCTAACATTCTAGTCATTCCATGATTATGTGAGACTTTCAATATCAACCTTCAAGTTTTCAATTCTCAAAGTCAATGGTGTTCAATAGCTATCTTCTCACAATAAATTATTTTTTTCCATGCCACTAGCAACAATCTTAAAAGTAAATTCCTCATTCTCATATATCAAGGAAATTATCATTTTTCTTACCAAACTATAAACTCCATACTCACACACCCATTTAAACACAAGAAATGATATTTTACTCCATGGATTTCCATGTTTTCACAAGAAGCCCTAATTTCTAGTTTTTCACAAAATCTAAACATTTTTCATCTTCTTTATGAACTCTCCCCATACATATCAATCTCAATCTACAAGGTTCCACACTTCTCAAATATTCTTTAAAAGAAGATGAGATGAGTTTTTCTTTAAGCAAAAATCAACAATTTCTTGAGCCCTAGGCTCCATTTTCGAAATACATAAAGGGTTTCACAAAATCAAAAAACTTGCATAAATACACATATAACTCAAAGGAAACCCTACCTCAAAGGCTTGAGAAGGAGCAAGATGAAACCCTAGAGTTTGAAGATGAGAGAGAGCCTTGGATTTGCTTCCACCAAATGAAACCCTAGCTTAGATTCTTCAAGATCTTGAAGGAGATGATGATGTTCTTGACCCAAGATGGGCAAAATCAAAAAGGTGTAGATGTTTGAGAGGTTTTCTAGAGAGAAGGAGGAGAAATATATGTTTTAGAGTGAGAAGGAGATGAGTATAATGAGAGATATATTTGGATCAAAATGATACAAAAAACAGAGTTTCGGACTGCCCAGTTGGCCGCTCGTACGGCCATTTTCTCCACTCGTGCGCTCTTAGACAGTAGCCAATTTTCTGGGTGTCAAGCTTGGCCGCTCGTGCGGTACAATACCGCACGTGCGGCCTAGGGCTCCACACGTACGGCCCTAGCCCAACAGCTCAAAGTTTCAACTTCTTCTCCGGCACCCGGAACTCACCCGTGCACCCTCTGGGACAAACAAAATTTCAACACGAAAGAAAAGTATTTGGAAAACCCTTTCTGGACACTTCAATTCAACAAGAATAAAAAGAGAACGAACGAAGGAAAGAAAGAATAAAGAGAAAAAGAAGGCCGGTTGTCACAACCTCCCCACCATAAGAAATTCGTCCCCGAAATTTGAATAAACCCACTAAACAAGAGTGTTCTATCAACAATAGTCAATTCAACAACATTAACAATTTACAACATTCATGTTCAACTAACATTTGGCATTTTCCTTATCATTTTCTCATCAAAATGTAATTGCTCAAGCTAGAATAAAATGAAACATCCATAATAAGGTATTATGCTCTTTATCCTCATTCTCCAACATAGTAATTCCTCATATTAAACATTCAGAAATAAACATTCATGGCAAAATGTCTCTCTTTCACAACCTCAAGGTTAGATCAACAACACATACAACAACCTACCATTAACAATCTAACCCCTTTCCCTTCATTACAAGGAAACATTACAAATTAAAGCAAACAACTAAACATTTTCAAACAAATAGGGATATTTGGAGCGGACTCCCGCCTCCCTCTCCCAAGTCGCTTCTTCAATTCCATGGTGTCTCCACGACACCTTTACTAGCGGTATGGTCTTGCCTCGTAATACTTGCTCTCGGGTATCTAGAATTTGAACTGGTCTCTCCTCGTAGGAGGTATCCTCGTCTACCTCCAAATCAACCCAATCTAACACATGAGAAGGGTCGGGCTCGTATTCCCTAAGCATTGACACACGAAACACATTGTGAACCCCCAAAAGTTGTGGCGGTAAGGCTAACCGGTATGCCACTTCCCCGATTCTCTCCAATATCTCGAAAGGCCCAATGAACCTCAGAGACAATTTCCCGCTCTTGCCAAATCTCATTAAACCCCGCCTAGGTAAAATTTTAAGGAACACATGATCACCTACTTCAAAGGACAAAGGTCGTCTCCTCCTTTATCGGCATAACTTTTCTGTCAGCTTTGAGCTGTAGCCAACCTCTTACGAATGAGAGCAACCTTCTCGGTTGTCTCCCTCACAATCTCTGGACCCAACAACGGTGTATCCCCTACCTCGGCCCAGCAAACCGGTGACCTACAAGGTCGGCCATACAAGGCCTCAAACGGTACCATCTTGATGCTAGCCTGATAACTATTGTTGTAGGCGAACTCAATCAAAGGTAAGTGCCTCTCCCAAGACCCCTTGAAATCTAGGACACAAGCTCTAAGCATATCTTTCAAGATCTGTATAGTGCGTTCCGATTGCCCATCGATTTGCGGGTGGTAAGCGGTACTAAAGGTTAACTTGGTTCCCAGTGCCTCTTGAAGGCTTTGCCACAACCGGGCGGTAAAACGAGGATCCCTATCCGACACAATGGTGACCGGCACCCCATGAAGCCGAACTATCTCCCTAACATACAACTCTGCCAAGTGCTCAACTGAGTCGCTAGTTCGCATAGGAATGAAGTGTGTGGAGTTGGTCAATCTATTAACAATTACCCAAATGGCATCATTGCCCCGCTGCGTTCTAGGAAGCCCAACTGCAAAGTCCATGGTCGCGTGTTTCCATTTCCACTCAGCTATAGGTAAGGGTTGTAGCAAACCCGCTGGTCTCTGGTGCTCGGCCTTGACTTGCTGACAAGTAAGGCACTTCGACACGAAGGATGCGACATCTCGTTTCATGCCCCTCCACCAAAACTGACAGCTAAGGTCTCGATACATTTTGGTGCCTTCTGGATGTACCGCAAGGCATGAATGATGGAATTCCCGAAGCACCTCCTGTCTATGAGATTCAGGCACAAATAAACAGTCTAGGTAACATATACTCTGATCCGAGTGAATATTCAAACCCTCTCTTCCTTCCCATTAGAGATCCTATCCCGAATTAACTCTACTTCCCGATCCCCTTGTTGTGCTTCTATAACTTTGCTAATCAAAACAGGTTGAGCACTCAAACTAAACAATTTGCACCCCCTTCGGACTCACTCAATTGTAATTCAAACTTGCCGACTTCACCCAACATACTCCACTCCCGAATGGCCACACACGCCAAACTACTCACGGTTTTTCGACTCAAGGCGTCGGCCACTATATTGGCCTTCCCCGGGTGATAGTGTAATTCAAAATCATAGTCTTCTAAAAACTCCATCCATCTTCGTTGTCTTAGATTCAAGTCTTTCTGGGAAAACAAATATTTCAAGCTCTTATGGTTGGAGAAAACCTCAAATTTCTCACCGTACAAGTAATGCCTCCAAATCTTCAAGGCAAAGACTACCGCCGCTAGCTCTAAGTCGTGGGTTGGGTAATTCTTCTCATGAATTTTAAACTGACAAGAACCGTACGCTACAACCTTTCCCTCTTGCATCAAAACACAACCAAGCCCATCCCGAGATGCATCACAAAAGACGGTATACCCCAAACCTCTCTCTGGAATGATCAACACCGGCGCCATGGTCAATCTAGTTTTAAGCTCTTGGAAGGATCTTTCACACGCCTCACTCCACACAAATTTAACCCCCTTTCTAGTCGACCTAGTCAAAGGTGCGGCTAGTCTAGAAAATCTTTTACAAAATGCCGGTAGTACCCCGCCAATCCCAAGAAACTCCAGATCTCAAAGACATTCTTAGGTTGCTCCCAATCTTGTACAGAAGCTATCTTTGAAGAATCTACGGTCACCCCTTCACTTGATACCACATGACCCAAAAACTTCATCTCGGTGAGCTAAAACTCACACTTCTCAAATTTAGCATACAACTGATGCTTCCTAAGCAAGTCAAGCACTATCCTCAAGTGAATCTCATGTTCCTCCTCAGAGGTCGAATAGATAAGAATGTCGTCCATGAAGACGACCACAAAACGATCCAAGTACTCTCTAAATATTCGGTTCATCAAATCCATGAAGGAAACCGGTGCATTAGTCAACCCAAATGGCATTACTAGGAACTCGTAGTGGCCATAACGCGTACGAAAGGCCGTTTTCTGGATGTCCTCCTTCCGGACTCTCAACTGGTGGTACCCCGACCTGAAGTCTATCTTCGAAAAGCAACAAGACCCTCTAAGTTGGTCAAACAAGTCATCTATTCTGGGCAAAGGGTATTTGTTCTTAACCGTGACTCGGTTCAACTTGCGGTAGTCGATACACAACCGTAACGACCCGTCATTCTTCTTCGCAAAGAGAGCCGGTGCTCCCCAAGGCGACATACTAGGGCGAATGAAGCCCTTGTCTAAAAGCTCTTGGAGTTGAATCTTCAACTCATGCAACTCCGCGGGTGCAAATCTATACGGCGCCATAGAAATTGGTGCCGTTCTAGGTACTAAGTTGATGGTGAACTCAATCTCTCAGTGGGTGGCAAACTGGTAAGGTCCTCGAGAAACACATCCGGGTATTCACACACTACCCTCGGTAACTCAACTCGAGTCTCGTCACTCTCACTATCAAGAAGAGTAGCTAGAAGACCGCTAAGCTCATTCCTGCTACGAGAATCAAACACCGGTGACAAAACCCGATCAACCCTATCCCCCAGAAAATAAAAACAATCGCCACCCGAAGTGCACACTGTGACTTTTTGCCGAAAACAATCAATCACTGCCCGATGCGAAGACAACCAATCCATGCCTAGAATAACATCGAAACTGGACATATCTAACAGCACAAAAGCAAACGGGAGTCTACGCCCGGCAACCTCTATCTCACAACCACGACATCCCCGGTCTAGGTCAACTGTACCCCCAACTGGTGACTCAACACTGAGTGGAGATGCTAACTATACCACTTCTAACCCCAATGCAGATGCGAATGTAGCAGATATGAATGAATGAGACGCACCCGTATCTATCAACACACTGGCTAATGAATTACACTCAATAAATATACCTCTCACAACCGAAGGCCCTGGCAACTGCTCTAGTGCTGTAACAGCATACACGTGCCCCTGAGGCCTCTGGTCAACCTGCTCATCTCTCGGAGCGTAGGCCTGCTGTACTGACTGAGCCGAAGCGGCTCCCTGGTGGACTCTCGAAGCCTGGACTAAATGCGTCTGCTGGTGACTCTGAGTCTACCTCGACCCGGATACGCCAGATGCGCCTCCCAACTACGGGCAAGCTCTCCTCATGTGCCCTAACTGACCACACTAGAAACAAGTAGGCCCCTGCCCCCTACTCTGAGACTGGGACTGGCTCTGGGATCGGTTTGGTGGTGGTGGTGGTGGCAACATCTGCTGTCCCCCTCCCTTCTGCGGACATGCAAAGGCCTTGTGACCTAGTTAGCCACACTTGAAACAAGAGAACCCGCTCGATGCACCCTTTCCTAACCCGCCACTGGGCAAGGGAAATGTAGATCTAAACTGCTGTGGCTGGAACTGAGATGAAAAAGTGCTCTTACTCTTCTTGTCTGGGCCTAAAGTCCCCTGAGACCCTGGCCCCTAGACTCGAGTTCCGTTGCCTCTCCTCCTCAGCCTCCACAATAATCTCTACATGTGCGGCCGCCTCCACCAAGAGCGAGGCATACTCACAGACCATATTCCAGCTACCTTGTACAAGATCTTGGTTCTCAACCTTGCTCAAACTCAAAAGCAACGATCCTCCGTCGCTACCAACTTCGGTGCGGAACCAGGGAACCAAACTAGAAGAGGCCGCTTCAAACTCAGCCACTGACATGTTCAGTTGCTTAAGGTCCTTGAACTCCTGCCTCAACCTCTCCCTAGCAGTGGGAGTAGGTACTTGTCTTGGAAGGCCGTCAAAATGCCTCCCATGTCGGTGCTACCCGGCCCTTTGCATACTTCCACCATTGGCCGGCGTCACCTTTGAGGTAATAACTAGCAAGGGTCACCCTCAACTCGCCATCATCTACATGGAGCATATCAAAGGTCGTCACGGTTTGTTCCAACCATTCATCCGCCTTCTTTGGATCGGGGCCGCCATGGAACTCATCCAACTTGGCCCTTAAAAACTCCCTCGTAAGGAAGCTAGCTCTAGTCTCCGCAACATTCTCCCTCACTTGGGTCTCCACCTCAAAAGGTTCATGGACTCCCTCAAAGCCCCCCCATCTCCCGGGCTAGAGCCCATTGCGGCTTGGCAGCTTGCCCCGGCACTTCCGCTTGCCCCACTTGTTCGGCCATGTCGGCTTGGCCTAAATCCTCTTCTTGTACCGGGACCTCTTGGACCGGCACCTCAAACACACCTCGGCGACCTCGACCTCGACCTCGTCTTCCACCCCTACCACCTCGAGTCCGAACTCTTCCTGACATCCTAATTAAAGAACAAGATAGATAATTTAGCACATAATTCCAAATGTGCTCGCAACTTGCCTCACATGTTAAACTATAATGATTACATGCATATATCACACAAACAATTTAATTCACCCCACATAAGCACTTAGTCACATAAACACATACGAATTATCCTTTAGTGATGAGATTCGTCCCACGAGAAACCAAGAATTCTTAGTAGAATGAGTATTGATCAAGTACCCTTCTAATAAGACCTCAAGGAATCTAATAGAAGCGAATAACATCCAAAAGTCTAATCTCCATACCCACGTAGTCACATAAGCATGCCATCACAAATCACAAAAAACAAAATATTTCCTAGTCATGCGAAATGAACCCATTGTGGTATAACGACCACTTCCCGCGAGCCCCAAGTATTCAAACCCGGTAGCTCTGATACCAAGTTGTAACGCCCGAAATAATTGACATGAACTATCCACAAGTGATCAACATTCACTCAACATAACAATAATCTGCCCATCTTTACATAATTAAATTAGAGTCCTTACAAAGGTTTACATGCGGGTATACATTCATCAATACAAAACATATGAATCTATAGCATGTAAAGCATCCATTCTCAAAACAATACAATGCCCTTAAGGCTTACATCTTCCAAGGCATAAGCCTGGTTACAAAAGAGTGGTCACTCGGACCTAAACCAAAATAGCCCTTGGCTTTACAATTAATCACAACAAAATAAGAGTGCACTACTCTTCTCAAAATACTTCCACGCCCTCAATTCGGCAGGATCACCACATCTTTACCTACACCAAAACCCATAGAGGTGAGCATATAGCCCAGTAGAGAAACCTTAACAAAGTATGTACATTTATGCAAGATTCACAATATTTTATGTAAATGCATATGTTATGCCATGCCATTTGAAGGAAAACTCATACTATGCTTTTCTTGAAAATCACCATGCTTTCAGTCAACATTTATACAACCTCATTAATTTCCCACACTTCCAATTTTAAATCAAAAGGGGACGGTAAATACATCACTGGTAATCCTAGGCTGGTGTCTGCAAGTAGGCTCAAAGCACTACCAAACTGTCATTTTTACCGGTGCTAACCGGAAGGCTCGACACCTATCCGCGCGGTTTTCTGGTCTTTCACCAAGGACACTCAGGCCATCTTATCAAATACAACTACACCCCCTATCCGGACTTACCACGTATTTACCCCTTTAACATTCTCATAATTTTATTACAATATAACCTTTCTAATGTAGATGTTTTCCAAAACTCATGCCATGATGTATAGAAATGACAAAATTTACATGAAGATATGATGCAACAATGACATTCCATAGCCTTTCTTCCTTTACCTTCCTCCAATACCATTACACAATTAATCACATGTTCCACCGGTGTCAATTAACACGTAGCATTAGCTCATTATTATACATATTTCATAACATTCTAGTCATTCAATGATTATGTGAGACTTTCAATATCAACCTCCAAGTTTTCAATTCTCAAAGTCAATAGTGTTCAATAGCTATCTTCTCACAATAAATTATTTTTTTCCATGCCACTAGCAACAATCTTAAAAGTAAATTCCTCATTCTCATATATCAAGGAAATTATCATTTTTCTTACCAAAATATAAACTCCATACTCACACACCCATTTAACACAAGAAAGATATTTTACTCCATGGATTTCCATGTTTTCACAAAAGCCCCAATTTCTAGTTTTTCACAAAATCTAAACATTTTTCATCTTCTTTATGAACTCTCCCCATACATATCAATCTCAATCTACAAGGTTCCACACTTCTCAAATATTCTTTAAAAGAAGATGAGATGAGTTTTTCTTTAAGCAAAAATCAACAATTTCTTGAGCCCTAGGCTCCATTTTCGAAATACATAGAGGGTTTCACAAAATCAACAAGAAACTTGTATAAATACACATGTAACTCGAAGGAAACCCTACCTCAAAGGCTTGAGAAGGAGCAAGATGAAACCCTAGAGTTAGAAGATGAGAGAGAGCCTTGGATTTGCTTCCACCAAATGAAACCTAGCTTAGATTCTTCAAGATCTTGAAGGAGATGATGATGTTCTTGACCCAAGATGGGCAAAATCAAAGAGGTGTAGATGTTTGAGAGGTTTTCTAGAGAGAAGGAGGAGAAATATATGTTTTAGAGTGAGAGGAGATGAGTATAATGAGAGATATATTTGGATCAAAATGATACAAAAAACAGAGTTTCGGACTGCCCAGTTGGCCGCTCGTGCGGCCATTTTCTCCGCTCGTGCGCTCTTAGACAGTAGCCAATTTTTGGGTCAAGCTTGGCCGCTCGTGCGGTACAATACCGCACGTACGGCCTAGGGCTCTACACATGCGGCCCTAGCCCAACAGCTCAAAGTTTCAACTTCTTCCCCGGCACCCCAAACTCACCCGTGCACTGTCTGGGACAAACAAAATTTCAACACCGGAAGAAAAGTATTTGGAAACCCTTTCTGGACACTTCAATTCAACAAGAATAAAAAGAGAACGAAGCAAAGGAAAGAAAGAATAAAGAGAAAAAGAAGGCCGGTCGTCACAACCTCGCCACATAAAAATTTCGTCCCCGAAATTTGAATAAACCCATAAACAAGAGTGTTCTATCAACAATAGTCAATTCAACAACATTAACAATTTACAACTGTAGACACCCCATTTTTGACCGTCCTCAAGACTTGGATGTCATCGTTTGAACACTCGATGATCACCCGTGCTCGTGTTCGTTTTGAGTTCTCGGAGGTCTTGGCTACGCGCCTCGCTCATGATCTCTCAACTTATCTGTTTTGTGCTTGGTCATGGACCAAACACTTGTGTTTTTTATTCTAAGGGAAGAAGGTGGCTTGTTTGCCATCCCCTCAATCCACCGGCCATGGCATGAGACCATCGGCCCCTTTTTCTTACCACCGGCCAAGAGTGTTGGCCGGTCGGCACTATATTTGGTCGGCCGACACTTGTGTTGGTCGATCGACCATTTTTGGTGGCCGAACCTTGTTCATCTGCTTTATGCAGATATTTTATGCCAACTGGTGCAGTTGGCATCCAAATTACCCCCTCCATACACGTGTATGGAGGATTTGCTCTTTGCTTGGCTTCTCTTAGAAGCCTTAGAATTTGAGCCTCTATAAAGAGGGAGCCCTCTCCTCCTTCAGGGTTCAGAAAATTTGTTCTTGAGAGGATAGATATAGGATTGTATCTATACTTCCTTGTTTAACCTTGTTTTGTGCTCAAAATAGTAGTATTGTCTTACTATTGTACACAACACACACTAGAACCCATCCTTGTTGCTGAGGTGCTAGGAGGTTGATTTCAGTGTTCTTGGGTTGGTTTGACCTCAAAAAACTTGCTGGAGCCTTGTTCTTGAAGAGGTTCTTCAAGGGTGAGAAACTACCCTATTTATTCCCCATTTTTGCACAAGCTTTTAGACTATCTTGCATGTTGTTTTGAGCTTAACTTATAATTGATAAAAGTTTTGATTTTGCATGCTTTTGATCTTTGTTTAAGGTCTCTTTGAGGTTTGGAGTTGTTTTCCCCTTCTTAGGCCTTGTTAGGCCTTCTTTTAGGCCATCCCTTTTGGCCATTGTTCTTGTCTTTGTATGACCTCTCTACCACTGAAATCTAGAGGATTTTCAGTGGTGAAGAGGTGGTTTCGGTGTCCCAAATAGGAGAGGGTCATCCTCTCTCCTTGTTGTCTTTCATGCTTGCATAAATGGCTTATGTTTGTGGCTTGTATGCCTAGCTTGTTTTAGCTTCATTTCAGTATATATTAGGCTTTGTTTTGCCATGATATAGCACTATTTTGACTTGGTTTAGACATACCATACATGCTTTGTATACTTGTCTTGTAATCCCATGATTTTCCTTAACATGCACCATGTGTGTAACATGTCCTTTTAGCTGAGATTTTGGCTTAACTCCATGAAGCTTTCTAGCTTTGTTTTAACATGCTAAAGCTTTGATTTTGGTTGTTTTGGTCGTCCATGACTTGCTTTGTATAGCCACCATGTAATCTAGCTTGTAGGCTTTGAGTATTGAATCCTTTGACATGCTTTACTTGGGCCATTTCAGTGGTTTGACATCACTTGTCATGTTATTTCAGTCCATATAGTATGTTCAAACACTTGCATTTATCACTTCTTTAATGCTTTGAAGGGTTTGTGTTTTATGCCTCTTGAATGGTCCCATTGCGTATGCCACCATGCTTAGATCTTTGGGATGCCATCTAAGTGGATTTTTGGGCTCATTTTGACATGCCATAACTCTGTTTTTGGTTGCTTAAATGCCATGTTTGGCTTTGATAGGTGTAGTGTACCACCTCTTTTGTGGCCTAGTTTGCTTCATGCTTTTGGTCCTTTATCCTAGCATGTTTTGGCTTCTTTCCTTGCATGTTTTAGGCTCATTCCATCATGATTTAGGACTGTTTTGGGTCATGCTTGCCATATGCTCTTTGTTTTGTGTAGCTTTGTTTCAAGTCCCTTCACAAGCCTTAGACTTTGAGCCTTAAGTATGCCATGCTTGACTTGTTTATGTGATTTGGCATCACTCCTAGCATCATTTCAGAGCATGTAATGTTGTCACATTTGCATGCTTTTCATTCCTTTTAAGTGTGCTTAAAGGTTGCTCTTTTATGCTTAAAGTAGTGGACCATTAGCATGCATGTTTGTATGCGTCTCGCATCATTTTGGCCGCTGATTTGGATCTATTTGAGAGCTGTCCATTTTGGTTTAAGTCCATCCCTGCATGTTGTTGCATGCTAGCCTTGCATGTTGTCGCATGCTTGTTGCATATTTGGTAAATTGCATGTTGTAACATAATAGTTCAATTGTGTCTTGTTGCATACTTAGTCCATGACATGTTGTTGCATGCCTAAATTGTAATGCATTTGGCATGCATTCTCTTCTTTAGTTGCTTTAACATGTTGTTACATGTTTGCCTCACATGTTTATATATGCTTGAATGTTGTTACATGCCTTGCATATTGTAACAAGTCCGCGAGGGACCTCACTACAGTTCGGACTCGATTTGTCACGGTTCTTAATCTGAACCAAAGAGTCCAAATCCGGCAAATCGTTTTGAGAAAAACAGATTTTTGTAAAGAAGTGCCAAACATGGACTGCTTTGCCAGATACAGAGTCGCCACCTAAATATTTTTTATGGAGGAATTTAGGAAATCCTGACTCGGTGCCAAAGGCCACGTGTCCATCATCACCAAAGTTGCCTCAGCTCAGGAACTTGGGTATGATTG
Organism: Camellia japonica; assembly: GCA_030407325.1. Lineage (NCBI taxonomy): Eukaryota > Viridiplantae > Streptophyta > Magnoliopsida > Ericales > Theaceae > Camellia > Camellia japonica. The sequence continues at coordinate 18,454,515 of JAPPVO010000017.1, read as the reverse complement.
GGGAAGGTCAGCTATGAGCACCCCCTCTCGCCCGATCCGAAGATCGGCCTCTACTAACCATGATATCCTATTTTAAAAATGTCATGTGTTCTTGTTCCGGTTATTAGCCTAGAATTACTATGTTATGCGCACAGCAAACAAGTATAGACTAGATCGTCTAATTTGGAACAAAACATCGCATATCCGTTTGTTTGGAAAACGTTTTGGAATTTGCTACTCGCAAGTAGGTTAAAATACAGATTTCAACGAGTTGTTCTAATTCAAACAATCCAACCTTCACCCACAGGCATTCAGGCAGTTATATCACATAAGCATCTAGCCACATGGTAAGCATGCTGTCATGTTAACATTCACACTCGTGCGAGATGCTAAAGCATAAAATACTTACAAAGTACTCTGTGCCAAAACAAGAACATATTAGTAATCATGCGCGTGATCCTAGTTCATGTTAAGTGGCTAATGTATTGCATACAAAATGTCACTAGAATAGGCTCGGCTAATCTAAGGATGACATGTGAAAATGCACAGGTAGCACATATTCAATTTGGAATGGAAATACTTATGCAGTTAGCATGATGCGCCGAGCCCGGTGCATGCAATACTGATGAATGATGCACGCATGCATAGCATAAGGATGCTAAAGTAATATGCCCTAATACTAACCATCAAAGCAGGTAAGTAAAAGGGAAGAAGAAGTGGGGGTTGGAAGACATGCACACACGCACCCACACTTTTACAAATTTGCCTTCGCTCGAGAGGCCGAAAGAATATACAATTTAACTAACTAACAAGCTAATTAAATAATTACAGACCACCTAATTAATTAAGCAAATTAATTAATCTAATTTAAGCAATAAACAGCCTTGGGAAGAGGGTCCGATGCGATGCGTGCCCGATTTCGCTCGGAAGTCACTGCCATGCACAAGCTGCCTCTACTTTGACTGTTCTACTCCTCTGAAAATTTCACAACTCCCAAGGTATGCTCTCTGGACACTGTGGAACACCACCGGTTGGGAGGGATGGCCACCGGCCATGTATGATGATCACCAGCCACAAATTAATCCATCGGCCAACAATGGATGGCCGGTCGGCACTATATATGGCCGGTCGGCCAAAACTCCCTACAGAACCTACAGTTGACAGCAGCAAAGGGCAAAGCATAGCATGGCAATGCATTTCAAGCTATGTATGCACCAACCACACCCCTTATCATGTGAATGACTCAAAGGAGGATGGCCCTCGATTCTCGTACCACCAATCATGCATTTCCATGCATGATGGCCCAAAGAATCAAGAGTGCATCTTGATATGGAAGGCAATGCACATAAGCAAGCAAAGGGAACTCAACCTCTATCACAAGCATTTCAAGAGGCCAAGCATGCATGCAAATGGAATGCAACCTAGACATGGAGGCTAGTATGCAAAATGAGCATGCAAGGCATGTGACAACTATGCTAGTGGCAACATGCAACAACATGTAAAGTGGACTAAGCATAGGAGCATGCAAAGCAACTTAACCAATGAGATGCATGCCAAATGCATCATGATTTCAAGCAAGCAATAACATGTAATAGGCCAAGTGTGCAACAATGTACAAGGCAAGCATGCTATAACACATGAAGGATAGACTTAGACCAATTTAGGCAGCCCTCAAGCAAGCCTAAAACAGTGGCCATAAGCTATGGAAATGGGGCCAAATGCACATACAAGCATGCATGCAAACATGGTCCATGACTTAGGCACAAAGAGCAGCTCTCAAGCACACTTAAAAGAGGCTCAACATGGGTATATGGCATGCATTATAAGCTCTGAAATAACATGGTAAGTGGCTCCAAACCATTGAAATAATGCAACTAATGCATGCTCATGGTTCATGCACTTAAGGCTCACAAGCCAAGAATACAAAGGGGCTATACTAAGCATGCCATGGTCGACCAAAACGACAAAAAACAGAGCTTAAGCATGCTAAAACAAACACAAAAGCTTCACAAAGCTAAGCCAAAAGCATGCTTGAACAAGGGTTAAAACCTAGATGCATGTTAAGGCTACAATATGGCATTACAAGACATGTATGCTAAACAAGCAAGGTGTGTCCAAACCAACTAAAAACAGAGGCATATTATGACATAATAAGCCTAAAAATCAGTCAAGGCATGGTCAACACACACTTAAACTAGATGCTCCCTCAAGAGGCAAAAAAGGCCCTTTTTAAGGACAACAAGGAGAGGGGGTGGCCCTCTCCTTCCTAGGACCTCAAGGAACCATTCTCATCTCTGAAATCCCTCAAGATTTCAGTGGTGAGGAGGCCCAAACACTATGGTCCCGGATCTCAACCAAAATGGCACAAAATGGAGCCTTTCAAGGCTTAAGAGGAGTCAAACAACCCCAAAGCTTAAAGAAACCTTAACCAACTATTTAGAACACTAAAAATCAGAACTTTTATATGTTATACACAAAGCTCAAAAACAATACAAGGCAGGCAAAAATGCAATGCAAAAATGGGGAATAAAGGGACAAGTTTCTCACCCTTGTAGACCTTCTTCACCAATGGTGGACCAGCTGGTTCTTCAAGCTCAAACCAGCTCCAAAGCTCCAAAAACAAGCCTCAAGGACCTCAGCTCCAAGAGAAGGTGTGATGGTGGGTGTTTGTGTGCAAAACTAAGGCTAAACACACACACTAAGCTCAAAGAGAGAGATATAGAGATAGAAGAGATACAAATTCAAACCCTAATATCAGAGCTCTCCTCAGCTTTTTTTGTCTAACCCTAATGAAGGGAGAGAAGACCTCCTCTTATAGAGCTCAATCTTGTAAGCTTACAAGACAAGCTTGCTAAGAGGGAGATCCCTCCATACACGTGTATGGAGGGGAGCCAAGTGCATGCCAGCTGCACAAAAAATCTGCAAAAGCAGATGCACAGTAGTCGGCCGGCCAAAATGCAATTGACCAAAAAAATAGCCGGCCGGCCATCTATAGTGCCGGCCGGCCAAACATTTGGCCGTGGCAACAAAACACAGCCGGTGGCCTCAAGCCATGGCCGGTGGAGTGTGGGGATGGCCCACAAGCCATTCCCTGCCCCTCCAAGGCAAAGCACAAGTGTTTGGTGCAAAACCAGACACAAAACAGTCGAGTCGAGAGATCCTGAAGCAAGACGCATAGCCGAGACCTCCAGGAACTCAAGACGAACACAAACATGGATGATCACCGAGTGTTCAAGCGGTGACGTCCAAGTCTTGAGGACGGTCAAAAATGGGTGTCTACACATATTCGCATACTTAAGGTCGCATTTTGCATGCTTGTTAGCTTGCATTTTGTCTTGTGCTTGATATGTTGTTACATATTCTCGCGTGTTCGAATGCATGTTAGTAACATTGCATTGCTTGTTTGCATGCTCATGTTGCATGTTTTTTTTCATGTTCATGTTGCATTAGCTTGTTTGCATGCCTAGGTTGCATAGCATTAAGCATGCATCCCTTGCCCCTTGATAAACCATGATAGAGGTTGAGGATCCTTTATGTGTTTGTGTGCATTTCATTTGACATTAAATGCACACTTGGCACCTTGGGCCATCATGCATTGAAATGTGTGATTGATGGCCCGAGGGTCGAGAACCATACTCCTTTGAGTCTCAAACATGATAAGGAGGGTGGTGGTGCAAACATTTCCTTAAAAACGCATTGCCATGCTCTGTCTGCCCTCTGCTGCAGCAAAACAGGTTTCTGCAGGAAGAGATAGCCGGTCGGCCATCTTCAGTGCCGGCCGACCATGAATTGTTGGCCGAAGTCCCTACAAATGGTCGATGACCAGTTCCCCCTGGCCGGTGGCCTTGACTTTTAGCCGGTGACATCCCACAGTGCTCAGGAGGTGATTCAGAAGCATCCTTGAGACTTGCACAGTTCTCAGAGGTGCAGAGCAGTGTAAACAGAGGCAACATGTGACATGGCGATGGATTTCCGAGCGAAGACGTCCGAGCACGCATGCATCCCTCTTCCCGAGGTTGTTTTACTGCTTTAATAGCTTAATTAATTTGTTTAATTAGTTAAGTGTTGTGTAATAATTAGTTAGCTTATTAGTTAGTTAATTATGTAATTTGTATTATTCATTCGGTCCCTCCGTCGAGAGGGCGAATTGTGTAATAAGCGTGCGTGTGTGTGATGCATGCCTTCCAACCCCCACTTCTTTCTTCCTTTTACTTAACTGCTTACGATGGTTAGTTCTAGGGCATGTTTCAATTAGCATACTTATGTCAGCATGTTTGCATACATTCCTTCGTATTGCACGCACCGGGCTCGACGCATCATACTAATTGCATAGTATTTCAATTCCAACTTGAATACGTGTATCGAGTTGTCGTATTTCAAATGCCATTCTTAGATTAGCCGAGCCTATTCTAGTTGCATTTTGCATGTGTTGCATTAGCCATCTTAACATGAACTAGGATCATACATGATTTCTAACTAGTTTCTTGTTTTGGCTCAGAGTACACTGTGAATATTTATGCTTTAGCATCTTGCATGTGTGTAAGTGTTCATGAAGCATGCTTACCATGAGGCTAATTGCTTATGTGATATAACTACCTGAATGCCTGTGGGTGAAGGTTGGGTTGCTTGAATTGTGATAATTCATTGAAATCCGTGTTTTAGCCTACTTGCGAGTAGCAAACTTCAAACCATTTCCAAACAAACGGATATGCAATGCTTCATTCCAAATTAGGCGATCTAGTCTATACTAGTGTGTTGTGCACATCACCTAGTAATTCTAGCTAATTAACCGGAATAAGAATGCATGTGTTTTCAAAAATAAGATATCATGTTAGTAGTGGCCGATCTTTGATCGGCAAGCGGGGGTGCTCATAGCTGACCTTCCCCAATCGTACCCAAGTTCCCGAACCGAGGCAACTTTGGTGATGATGGACACGTGGCCTTAGGCAACGAGTCAGGGTTTCCTAAATTCCCCCAAAATAAAATATTTAGGTGGCGACTCTGTATCTGGCAAAGCAGTCCATGTTTGGTACTTCTTTCTTAAAAATCAGTTTTCCAAAATGATTTTCCGGATTTGGACTCTTTGGTGATTTATCAGTCTCGCATTGCACTTTGCGGGATTAGATTCAGAACCGTGACAATTGAGTCCGAACTGTGGTAAGCAAGGCCCTCGGGGTGCGTCCACAACAACATTCATGTCCAACTAACATTTGGCATTTTCCTTATCATTTCCTCATCAAAATGCAATTGCTCAAGCTAGAATGAAATGAAACATCCACAATAAGGTTTTATGCTCTTTATCCTCCTTCTCTAACACAGTAATTTCTCATATTAAACATTCTGGATAAAACATTCATGGCAAAATGTCTCTCTTTCACAACCTCAAGGTTAGATCAACAACAGATACAACAACCTACCATTAACAATCTAACCCCTCTCCCTTCATTACAAGGAAACATTACAAATTAAAGCAAACAACTAAACATTTTCAAACAAATCCGGATATTTGGAGCGGACTCACGCCTCCCTCTCCCAAGTCGCTTCTTCAATTCCATGGTGTCTCCACGACACCTTTACTAGCGGTATGGTCTTGCCTGGTAACACTTGCTCTCGGTATCTAGAATTTGAACTGGTCTCTCCTCGTAGGACGCACCCTCGTCTACCTCCAAATCAACCCAATCTAACACATGAGAAGGGTCGGGCTCGTATTTCCTAAGCATTGACACATGAAACACATTGTGAACCCCCAAAAGTTGTGGCGATAAAGCTAACCGGTATGCCACTTCCCCGATTCTCTCCAATATCTCGAAAGGCCCAATGAACCTCGGAGACAATTTTCCGCTCTTGCCAAATCTCATTAAACCCCGCCTAGGTGAAATTTTAAGGAACACATGATCACCTACTTCAAAGGACAAAGGTCGTCTCCTCTTATCGGCATAACTTTTCTGTCGGCTTTGAGCTGTAGCCAACCTCTTACGAATGAGAGAAACCTTCTCGGTTGTCTCCCTCACAATCTCTGGACTCAACAACGGTGTATCCCCTACCTCGGCCCAACAAACCGGTGACCTACAAGGTCTTCCATACAAGGCCTCAAACGGTACCATCTCGATGCTAGCCTGATAACTATTGTTGTAGGTGAACTCAATCAAAGGTAAGTGCCTCTCCCATGACCCCTTGAAATCTAGGACACAAGCTCTAAGCATATCTTCCAAGATCTGTATAGTGCGTTCCGATTGCCCATCGATCTGCTGATGGTAAGCGGTACTAAAGGTTAACTTGGTTTCCAATGCCTCTTGAAGGCTTTGCCACACTCGGGCGGTAAAACGAGGATCCCTATCCGACACAATGGTGACCGGCACCCCATGAAGCCGAACTATCTCCCTAACATACAACTCTGCCAAGTGCTCAACTGAGTCGCTAGTTCACATAGGAATGAAGTGTGTGGACTTGGTTAATCTATTAACAATTACCCAAATGGCATCATTGCCCCGCTGCGTTCTAGGAAGCCCAACTACAAAGTCCATGGTCACGTGCTCCCATTTCCACTCGACTATAGGTAAGGGTTATAGCAAACCCACTGGTCTCTGGTGCTCGGCCTTGACTTGCTGACAAGTAAGGCACTTCGACACGAAGGATACGACATCTCGTTTCATGCCCCTCCACCAAAACTGACGGCTAAGGTCTCGATACATTTTGGTGCCTCCTGGATGTACCGCAAGGCGTGAATGATGGAATTCCCGAAGCACCTCCTCTCTACAAGATTCAGGCACAAATAAATGGTCTAGGTAGCGTATACTCTGATCCGAGTGAATATTCAAACCCTTCTCTTCCTTCCTATTAGAGATCCTATCCCGAATTAACTCTACTTCCCAATTCCCTTGTTGTGCTTCTATAACTTTGCTAATCAAAACTGGTTGAGCACTCAAACTAAACAATGTTGTACCCCCTTCGGACTCACTCAATTGCAATTCAAACTTGCCGACTTCACCCAACATACTCCACTCCCGAATGGCCACACTCGCCAAACTACTCATGGTTTTTCGACTTAAGGTGTCGGCCACTACATTGGCCTTTCCTAGGTGATAGTGTAATTCAAAATCGTAGTCTTTTAAAAACTCCATCCATCTTCGTTGTCTTAGATTCAAGTCTTTCTGGGAAAACAAATATTTCAAGCTCTTATGGTCGGAGAAAACCTCAAATTTCTCACCGTACAAGTAATGCCTCCAAATCTTCAAGGCAAAGACTACCGCCGCTAGCTCTAAGTCGTGGGTTGGGTAATTCTTCTCATGAATTTTCAACTGACGAGAACCGTACGCTACAACCTTTCCCTCTTGCATCAAAACACAACCAAGCCCATCCCGAGATGCATCACAAAAGACGGTATACCCCAAACCTCTCTCTGGAATGATCAACACCGGTGCCGTGGTCAATCTAGTTTTAAGCTCTTGGAAGGATCTTTCACACGCCTCACTCCACACAAATTTAACCCCCTTTCTAGTCAACCTAGTCAAAGGTGCGGCTAGTCTAGAAAAATCTTTTACAAAACGCCGGTAGTACCCCGCCAATCCCAAGAAACTCCGGATCTCAAAGACATTCTTAGGTTGCTCCCAATCTTGTACAGAATCTATCTTCGAAGAATCTACGGTCACCCATTCACTTGATACCACATGGCCCAAAAACTTCATCTCGATGAGCCAAAACTTCACTTCTCAAATTTGGCATACAACTGATGCTCCCTAAGCAAGTCAAGCACTATCCTCAAGTGAATCTCATGTTCCTCCTCGAAGGTCAAATAGATAAGAATGTCGTCCACGAAGATGACCACAAAATGATCCAAGTACTCTCTAAATATTCGGTTCATCAAATCCATGAAGGAAGCCGGTGCATTAGTCAACCCAAATGGCATTACTAGGAACACGTAGTGGCCATAACACGTACGAAAGGCCGTTTTTTGGATATCCTCCTCCCTGACTCTCAACTGGTGGTACCCCGACCTCAAGTCTATCTTTGAAAAGCAACAAGACCCTCTAAGTTGGTCAAACAAGTCATCTATTCTGGGCAAAGGGTATTTGTTCTTAACCGTGACTTAGTTCAACTTACGGTAGTCGATACACAACCGCAACGACCCGTCCTTCTTCTTCGCAAAGAGAGCCGGTGCTCCCCAAGGCGACGTACTAGGGCGAATGAAGCCCTTGTCTAAAAGCTCTTGGAGTTGAATCTTCAACTCATGCAACTCCGCGGGTGCAAATCTATACGGCGCCATAGAAATTGGTGCCGTTCCAGGTACTAAGTCGATGGTGAACTCAATCTCCCGGTGGGGTGGCAAACTGGTAAGGTCCTCGGGAAACACATCCGAGTATTCACACACTACCCTCGGCAACTCAACTCGAGTCCCGTCACTCTCACTATCCAGGAGAGTAGCTAGAAGACCGCTAAGCTCATTCCTGCTATGAGAATGACAAAACCCGATCAACCCTATCCCCTAGAAAATAAAAACAATCGCCACCCGAAGTGCACACTGTGACTCTTTGTCGAAAACAATCAATCACTGCCCGATACGAAGACAACCAATCCATGCCTAGAATAACATCGAAACTAGAAATATCTAACAGCACAAAAGCAAACGGGAGTCTACGTTCGGCAACCTCTATCCCACAACCACGACATCCCCGGTCTAGGTCAACTGTACCCCCAACTGGTGACTCAACACTGAGTGGAGACGCTAACTATACCACTTCTAACCCCAATGCAGATGCGAATGCAACAGATATGAATGAATGAGACGCACTCGTATCTATCAACACACTGGCTAATGAATTACACACAATAAATATACCTCTCACAACCGAAGGCCCTGGCAACTGCTCTAGTGCTGTAACAGCATACACGTGCCCCTGAGGCCTCTGGTCAACCTGCTCATCTCTCGGAGCGTAGGCCTGCTGTACTGACTAAGCCGAAGCGGCTCCCTGGTAGACTCTCGAAGCCTGGACTAAATGCATCTGCTGGTGACTCTGAGTCTGCCTCGACCCGGATACGCCAGATGCGCTTCCCAACTGCGGGCAAGCTCTTCTCATGTGCCCTGACTGACCACACTAGAAACAAGTAGGCCCCTGCCCCCTACTCTGAGACTGGGACTGGCTCTGGGATCGGTTTGGTGGTGGTGGTGGCAACATTTGCTGTCCCCCTCTCTTCTGCGGACATGCAAAAGCCTTGTGACCTAGTTAGCCACACTTGAAACAAGAGAACCCGCTCGATGCACCCTTTCCTAAACCCGCACTGGGCAAGGGAAATGTAGATCTAAACTGTTGTGGCTGGGACTAAGATGAAAAAGTGCTCTTACTCTTCTTGTTGGGCCTAAAGTCCGCCTGAGACCCTTGGCCCCTAGACCTCTAGTTCCGTTGCCTCTCCTCCTCGGCCTCCACAATAATCTCTATATGTGCGGCCGCCTCCACAAGGCGATCATACTCACAGACCATATTCCCGGCTACCTTGTACAAGATCTTGGTTCTCAACCTTTGCTCAAACTCAAAGCAACGGCGCTCCTCCGTCGCTACCAACTTCGGTGCGAACCGGGACAAACTAGAAAAGGCCGCTTCAAACTCAGCCACTGACATGTTCAGTTGCTTAAGGTCCTTGAACTCCTGCCTCAACCTCTCCCTAGTAGTGGGAGCTAGGTACTTGTCTTGGAAGGCCGTCAAAAATGCCTCCCATGTCGGTGCTACCCGGCCATTTGCATACTTTCACCATTGGCCGGCGTCACCTTTGAGGTAATAACTAGCAAGCGTCACCCTCAACTCACAATCATCTACATGGAGCATATCAAAGGTCGTCACGGTTTGTTCCAACCATTCATCCGCCTTCTTTGGATCGGGGCCGCCATGGAACTCATCCGGCTTGGCCCTTAAAAACTCCCTCGTAAGGAAACTAGCTCTAGTCTCTGCAACATTCTCCCTCACTTGGGTCTCTGCCCTCAAAAGGTTCATGGACTCCCTCAAAGCCCCTACCATCTCCCGGGCTAGAGCCCCTATTGCGGCTTGGCCGGCTTGCCCCGGCACTTCCGCTTGCCCCACTTGTTTGGCCATGTTGGCTTGGCCTAAACCCTCTTCTTGTACCGGGACCTCTTGGACCGGCACCTCAAACACACCCCGGCGACCTCGACCTCGCCTTCCACCCCTACCACCTCGAGTCCAACTCTTCCTGACATCCTAATTAAAGAACAAGATAGATAATTTAGCACATAATTCCAAATGTGCTCGCAACTTGCCTCACATTAAACTATAATATTACATGCATATATCACACAAACAATTTAATTCACCCCACATAAGCACTTAGTCACATAAACACATACGAATTATCCTTTAGTGATGAGATTCGTCCCACGAGAAACCAAGAATTCTTAGTAGAATGAGTATTGATCAAGTACCCTTCTAATAAGACCTCAATAATCTAATAGATGCGAATAACATCCCAAAAGTCTAATCCATACCCACGTAGTCACATAAGCATGCCATCACAAAAACACAAAAACAAAATATTTCCTAGTCATGCGAAATGAACCCATTGTGGTATAACGACCACTTCCCGCGAGCCCCAAGTATTCAAACCCGGTAGCTCTGATACCAAGTTGTAACGCCCCGAAATAATTTGACATGAACTATCCACAAGTGATCAACATTCACTCAACAACAACAATAATCTGCCCATCTTTACATAATTAAATTAGAGTCCTTACAAAGGTTTTACATGCGGGTATACATTCATCGATACAAAACATATGAATCTATAGCATGTAAAGCATCCATTCTCAAAACAATACAACCGCTTAAGGGCTTACATCTTCCAAGGCATAAGCCTGGTTACACAAAAGTGGTCACTCAGAACCCAAACCAAAATAGCCCTTGGCTTTACAATTAATCACAACAAAATAAGAGTGCACTACTCTTCTCAAAATACTTCCACGCCCTCAATTCGGCAGGATCACCACATCTTTACCTGCACCAAAACCCATAGGGGTGAGCATATAGCCCAGTAGAGAAACCTTAACAAAGTATGTACATTTATGCAAGATTCACAATATTTTATGTAAATGCATATGTTATGCCATGCCATTTGAAGGAAAACTCATACTATGCTTTTCTTGAAAATCACCATGCTTTCAGTCAACATTTATACAACCTCATTAATTTCCCACACTTCCAATTTTAAATCAAAAGGGGACGGTAAATACATCACTGGTAATCCTTAGGCTGGTGTCTGCAAGTAGGCTCAACAAGCACTACCAAACTGTCATTTTTACCGGTGCTAACCGGAAGGCTCGACACCTATCCGCGCGGTTTTCTGGTCTTTCACCAGGACACTCAGGCCATCTTATCAAATACAACTACACCCCCTATCCGGACTTACCACGTATTTACCCCTTTAACATTCTCATAATTCTTATTACAATATAACCTTTCTAATGTAGATGTTTTCCAAAACTCATGCCATGATGTATAGAAATGACAAAATTTACATGAAGATATGATGCAACAATGACATTCCATAGCCTTTCTTCCTTTACCTTCCTCCAATACCATTACACAATTAATCACATGTTCCACCGGTGTCAATTAACACGTAGCATTAGCTCATTATTATACATATTTCATAACATTCTAGTCATTCCATGATTATGTGAGACTTTCAATATCAACCTCCAAGTTTTCAATTCTCAAAGTCAATGGTGTTCAATAACTATCTTCTCACAATAAATTATTTTTTTCCATGCCACTAGCAACAATCTTAAAAGTAAATTCCTCATTCTCATATATCAAGGAAATTATCATTTTTCTTACCAAAATAAAACTCCATACTCACACACCCATATTTAAACACAAAGATATTTTACTCCATGGATTCCATGTTTTCACAAAAGCCCCAATTTCTAGTTTTTCACAAAATCTAAACATTTTTCATCTTCTTTATGAACTCTCCCATACATATCAATCTCAATCTACAAGGTTCCACACTTCTCAAATATTCTTTAAAAGAAGATGAGATGAGTTTTTCTTTAAGCAAAAATCAACAATTTCTTGAGCCCTAGGCTCCATTTTCGAAATACATAGAGGGTTTCACAAAATCAACAAGAAACTTGCATAAATACACATATAACTCAAAGGAAACCCTACCTCAAAGGCTTGAGAAGGAGCAAGATGAAACCCTAGAGTTTGAAGATGAGAGAGAGCCTTGGATTTGCTTCCACCACCAAATGAAACCTAGCTTAGATTCTTCAAGATCTTGAAGGAGATGATGATGTTCTTGACCCAAGATGGGCAAAATCAAAGAGGTGTAGATGTTTGAGAGGTTTTCTAGAGAGAAGGAGGAGAAATATATGTTTTAGAGTGAAGGGAGATGAGTATAATGAGAGATATATTTGGATCAAAATGATACAAAAAACAGAGTTTCGGACTGCCCAGTTGGCCGCTCGTGCGGCCATTTTCTCCGCTCGTGCGCTCTTAGACAGTAGCCAATTTTCTGGGTGTCAAGCTTGGCCGCTCGTGCGGTACAATACCGCATGTGCAGCCTAGGGCTCCGCAGCTCAAAGTTTCAACTTCTTCCCCGTCACCCCAAACTCACCCGTGCACCCTCTGGGACAAACAAAATTTCAACACCGGAAGAAAAGTATTTGGAAACCCTTTCTAGACACTTCAATTCAACAAGAATAAAAAGAGAACAAAGCGAAAGAAAGAAAGAATAAAGAGAAAAAGAAGGCCGGTCGTCACAACCTCCCAACATAAGAAATTTCGTCCCCGAAATTTGAATAAACCCACTAAACAAGAGTGTTCTATCAACAATGGTCAATTCAACAACATTAACAATTTACAACATTCATGTTCAACTAACATTTGGGCATTTTCCTTATCATTCCTTTCCTCATCAAAATGCAATTGCTCAAGCTAGAATGAAATGAAACATCCACAATAAGGTATTATGCTCTTTATCCTCTTTCTCCAACACAGTAATTTCTCATATTAAACATTCTGGATAAAACATTCATGGCAAAATGTCTCTCTTTCACGATCTCAAGGTCAGATCAACAACACATACAACACCTACCATTAACAATCTAACCCCTCTCCCTTCATTACAAGGAAACATTCTTAAATTCTTAAATTAAAAGAAAAAAAAAAAAGAAGAAGAAGAAGAAGAAGAAAGATATAGGATATCTTGAGAAATTATGAACGAATATAATTTTAAATTTGGTTAAGCAAATAAAAAATAAAAACAATTATATATAATAATGAGGACACCAAAATATATTAAAATTAAAAATAAATATTTAATTTTTTTCATGATCATTATAACAAAACTATTTGGATTGTTCCTAAAAAAAAATTAAAAAATGAAATTTAGAAAAATAATTAAAGACTAATCAAAATTTTAAATTTATTAGTTATAGCTAATAAGGTTCAATTTATTTGTTTATTTTTTATATTTTTTGATTAGTAGTTTATTATTTGTAGATAATGTAGACACCCTATTTTTGACCGTCCTCAAGACTTGGACGTCACCGCTTGAACACCCGGTGATTATCCATGTTTGTGTTTGTTTTGAGTTCCCGGAGGCCCCGGCTGCGCGCCGTGCCTCAGGATCTCTCAACCGGCTTGTTTCGTGCTTGGTTGTGCACCAAGTACTTGTGTGTTTTTGCATTTGAGGGTAGGGGAAGGCTTGTTAGCCATCCCTAAAGCCCACCGGCTGCCCCACACCTACACCGGCCCCTCCTAGTGGCCACCGGCACTTATTCCTCAAAACCTTTGGCCGGTCGGCATTATATACTGCCGACCGGCACTCTTTTGTGCCGGTGACTATTTTGGCTGGTCGGTGTGACCCCTTTGCACCCCCAGGGATGGTGCATGCCAGCTGTGATAGCTGGAGTGCACCATCACCACTCCCCATGCCCGGGTTTGCACCCTTGAACCCCTTAAAGCTTCTAGAAGCTTGACCCCTTGGCCAAGCTTCTTGGAGAAGCTTGGCCAGCTGTCTTAGCTTCTCCAAGAAGCCTTGACTCACTTAAACTCCTTGAATCCCTTGAACCCCCCTCTCTTGCTTAGCCACTAAGTATTCTTGCCTATATATACATCCATTCATCTCCTTTTACAAGGGTTAGCCATTTTAGACCTAAAAACCAGAGCTTATACATATATCTCTGATATACATCCATATATATCTATACTTCTATATCTATATCATCCTTGTGTGTGTGTTTTAGGCCCAAAAAGTGTGGTTTTACCTTACTTTTGCACCATTACACACACTACTACACCTTAATCCGAGATTAGGAGGCTTGGAAGGTTGTTTTGTGTGATCTTGGGCTGGTTTTGATCACTAAAAGAGGGCTGGACCTTTTGTTCTTCAAAGGATCTTCAAGGGTAAGAACATCACTTTAGATTCCCCATTTTTGCAACAACTTTCTACCCCTCTTGCTTTGTGTTTTTGGATTTGTGTTTAACATAAAAAAAACCTTGTTTTTACTTGCTCAAGAACATTCATTAAGGTCACTTTTGTATTTGAGTGAAGCCTCACTCTTTTAGGCCTTGTTTTGGTTCCTTTTGTGCCTTTACTTTGAGCATTGTTTAACTTCAGGGTTTTGGTCTTCTCACCACTGAAAACCAGTGGGTTTTCAGTGGTGAGGGAGGTGCTTTCAAGTCTCAAATAGGGGAGGGATACCCCTCTCCCCTTTGTCCCTCTTTGGCCTCCATTTTTGGCTCATGAGGTAGCATGTGTGCTTGCTTGCATTTGGCTTCATTTCAGAATTTTTTTGAGTGTTTTAAGTCATGTTATACCTCTGTCTAAGGTTGGTTTCGTGGCCCTTAACATGCTTCTCATACTTGCTAGGATCCGGGGTTGTGCATCTCGGCGGCAGATCTCAAGCGTGTCTAGTTCTGATCCATATCGAAAATAGTTTTGAAAGGTTTTAATAAAAGTTGACTTTGTTCAAATAAATCTTTTTACAACTAAGACCATTTCTGGACCAAAACGGAAAATTTTCAGTACCACAACCTTCAATTTCATTGATTTCAAATAGAGTTCTCTTGCTCTTGCATACAATTGAAGTTGCTTTTTATTACATTCATAAAGAAAACTTGAAAGTACTAATAAAGCAATAAATCCGGGGCATGATCAAGTCAAACGTCCCTGCGCCCCCTCCCAGAGCTAGCTGAAGCCTCTGATACCAAGCTGGGCCCAATCTGTGCCTCTTCATTAAGCCAATCCAAGCACTCATCGGGCAAAGCGCAACCGAAAGCGGGAGCGGGGGCCAGGAGTTCTCTCGTCCTCCATGCTGTGGCATACCGGGCCAGCTGTGCGCCTCGAATCGGGAATGCAACTGGGTACTCTATCCCTTCCGGCGGACAAGTCTGATTATGACCAAACTGGCGCAGGATACGGAATGGGAAATAGAAGACACAGTGAGTCAAGCCAATCAATTGGATCCCGGGTTGACGGGTCATGCTGTAACTCATCACTGGAAGATTGAGCCAAGGGCACCGCCAAGCAATGCGGTCTGCGGACAAACTGCACATCCATTCAAACCACCAACCCTCATCAAGGGCGTCAACTAGGCGTTGCCTGAAGAAGTAGCCGCGAGCTGAATATGCTGGGCAAGAGTCCACGACCTTCAGTTTGTCCATCAACCATACCTGGGGAGGGACGAAAAATGAGAGAATAAAGAATAGAGAGATGTACGATGAGAGAAAAAGTGAGGAAAGGGTTTTTGTGAGAAAAACCGAGCCTGAGGGCCGAGTGATGTGAGCAAACATAAACGTGAGATGGGATGGGAAACATTACCTGCAGTAATAGTGGACTCCCTGCTAACCTGATCGTCTCTCGACGATAAAAGGCGTCTAAGCCCAGCAGTGTCTCAGCCAGGATCATGGCAATGCAGCTTTTGCCCTCCTTCAAGCCTTGGGCAACCTCAATCAACCGGACACTGGGCCCTCGAACCAGAGATAAATAGAAAATGAGATAGCAGCATAAACAAAGGGCGTGTCGCCGAAAACCTTGCCAGTGATGGTCGCCGCGATCGCTAGTCTCAGAAAAGCGACAAACCAAGCTCGGAACATCTAATGTCCCGTCACAAATTAGAGAACGAGCATCGGGCATTGAGAGCCCGCACATTTGTCCCAAGGCTTGAGCATGGCCAAAACGAAGTTGGGGCAGGATCTCCTCATCGCGCTCAGATTCCATTAAGTTGGAAATCTTCAAAAGTGGGACACACCTCTTGCCCGCTAAAGCTAAAGACATGTGTTACCGGGTTCCAAAACCTTGCCGCGCATGGAGGAATGGAAAATGCAGCGGGGTACGACGCAAAGTGAATAGTGCGTTTATGCCGAAAGCCCGGAAATTAAGCTTTTCCGAGCCGTCCAAGTTGTTAATCCAAGTCGAGATTTTGGGCTAGAAATGCTTCCATTTGGAGTAAATCAGTGTGGAATGAAGAGAACCACGAAGTTGAGACCCTTTTGAAGAAGATAAGGTTGAGTGAAGGACAGATGTCAACATTCTGCTGATGCTAACAGTTCAGTGCCGACCGGCCATCTGTTTTGGCCGATGGATCAACCTTTCGGCCGATGGCCTTTATACACAGCCGGTGGGCTTTCTGCTGGGCCGGTGGTGCTCACCCTTGCCCTCTGAGCTGTTTATGCTAGGAATTTGGGAAGTCCCACCACTTTCGATGCCCTCCAGTGATCAATTCTTACAAAGGCGCGCCCATTTGCTTATCGAGTTGTTGCATATTTGCTTATCGAGTTTTATCTCACTCTCGTTGAGTCTTTGTAATATTTGTCAAGGTGTACTCGCATTTGGCTAGTTTGCCGAGTCACCCTATTTTGCTTATCGAGTTGTAATTGGTTTACTACCTGATTATTACGATGCGATGCTTTGGTTTTCAAAACGCGGTTTCAATTTCAGTCACATTGTTGTGTGATGCCCTGCGATGCGATGCATAGAACGTGCAAATATAGCACTTTTTGAACAAACAGTTGTTTCATTTCCATCATATGTTTTGTAAAAACACGCGCTTTTGAGAAATAAAACCTGCCTAAGGCAGTGCAATGTGCTTAAACTCCTAGTAAAAAGGAAAATAAGCAGAAGAATAGCAGGGTAGCAAGTGCTGGGTTTGACACCGGTAACCTCTCCCCTTTCGGTCATCGTACCTTTTGCGCCCTTGTTCGGGTCAATTAGGGGTTTGGCACCTTCATTATTCAAGACAATACAAGAAGATGCACTGTCAAATGCAAATGGATCTTCAAGTTGATTTCAAGCCATTACTTTTGTGAGCGATGCTCGGAACATGCGAAGGATGTCCCTTCTCGTATCCTTTTATATCTTGTGAATTTCAAAAGAATTGTTTCAATTACTGGTTGCAGTACGTTGCATTCAACATCATGTTTTATCAGTTCAATTCAAGTTCCTATATACTCATTGCATTGTAGTGTGCTTTGCTTTACTGAGATGAGTTCAAGTTCTTTTATACTCATTGCATTGTATGTGTGCTTTGCTTTACTGATATGAGTTCAAGTTCCTATATACTCATTGCATTGTATGTGTGCTTTGCTTTACTGAGATGAGTTCAAGTTCCTATATATACTCATTGCTTCGTATGTGTGCGTTGCTTTACTGATATGAGTTCAAGTTCCTTCCTATATACTCATTGCTTGTATGTGTGCTTGCTTTACTGAGATGAGTTCAAGTTCCTATATACTCATTGCATTGTATGTGTGCTTTGCTTTACTAGATGAGTTCAAGTTCCTATATACTCATTGCTTCGTATGTGTGCGTTGCTTTACTTATATGAGTTCAAGTTCCTTCCTTATATACTCATTGCTTCGTATGTGTGCGTTGCTTTACTGAGATGTTCAAGTTCCTATATACTCATTGCATTGTATGTGTGCTTTGCTTTACTGATATGAGTTCAAGTTCCTTATATACTCATTGCTTGTATGCGTGCATTGCTTACTTACATGAGTTCAAGTTCCTATATACACATTGCATTGTATGCGTGCTTGCTTTACTATATGTGTTCAATTACAACTTCTATACACATTGCTTGTATGCGTGCATTGTTTACTGACATGTGTTCAATTACAATCTTTTATACACATTGCATCGTATGCGTGCGTTGTTTTACTGACATGTGTTCAATTACAATCTTTTATACACATTGCATCGTATGCGTGCGTTGTTTACTGACATGTGTTCAATTACAATCTTTATACACATTGCATTGTATGCGTGCTCTGCTTCTATATGTGTTCAATTACAATTTTCTATACACATTGCATGCGTTGTCACGCACTTTCGATTGCACTGTTATGAATGTTGCTAACAATGTCATACCTGTTAAGTTTGCTTTCTTTTCAGGCACGATATTGTATGTACGGTTCATTTGAAGCTGGCGTGACCAGACGAACCGGACAGGTATTGTACTCTCCGCGTGAAACGTAGCGAGAATCGCTTGATTCTCTCACATTCCCTCTGCCTTGTAGTGTAGTTGGTTTTGTCTTGGCTAGCTTAAAACTGTCGCATGTGTGCTTCGTTACAGCTTTTCTTCATAAGTTATGCTAGGCTTCTTGCATTTTCAGTTGCATTTTGCCCCTGCCTGTGGGCGCATATCTTGCTTGTCTTGTATGTTTGTCCAAGTCTTCGGCCTTGTCAAAAATGGGTCGTCTTCGGGCTTTGACATTCACTCCCGTCATTGTTATGACTGCCGAGTTCTGTCAAAGAGGGGCAACTGTAGACACCCTATTTTTGACCGTCCTCAAGACTTGGACGTCACCGCTTGAACACCCGGTGATTATCCATGTTTGTGTTTGTTTTGAGTTCCCGGAGGCCCCGGCTGCGCGCCGTGCCTCAGGATCTCTCAACCGGCTTGTTTGTGCTTGGTTGTGCACCAAGTACTTGTGTGTTTTTGCATTTGAGGGTAGGGGAAGGCTTGTTAGCCATCCCTAAAGCCCACCGGCTGCCCCACACCTCCACCGGCCCCTCCTAGTGGCCACCGGCACTTATTTCTCAAAACCTTTGGCCGGTCGGCATTGTATACTGCCGACCGGCACTCTTTTGTGCCGGTGACTGTTTTGGCTGGTCGGTGTGACCCCTTTGCACCCCCAGGGATGGTGCATGCCAGCTGTGATAGCTGGAGTGCACCATCACCACTCCCCATGCCCGGGTTTGCACCCTTTGCACCCTTGAACCCCTTAAAGCTTCTAGAAGCTTGACCCCTTGGCCAAGCTTCTTGGAGAAGCTTGGCCAGCTGTCTTAGCTTCTCCAAGAAGCCTTGACTCACTTAAACTCCTTGAATCCCTTGAACCCCCCCTCTCTTGCTTAGCCACTAAGTATTCTTGCCTATATATACATCCATTCATCTCCCTTTACAAGGGTTAGCCATTTTAGACCTAAAAACCAGAGCTTATACATATATCTCTGATATACATCCATATATATCTATACTTCTATATCTATCATCCTTGTGTGTGTGTTTTAGGCCCAAAAAGTGTGATTTCACCTTACTTTTGCACCATTACACACACTACTACACCTTAATCCGAGATTGGGAGGCTTGGAGGTTTGTTTTGTGTGATCTTGGACTGGTTTTGATCACTAGAGGAGGGCTGGACCTTTTGTTCTTCAAAGGATCTTCAAGGGTAAGAACATCACTTTAGATTCCCCATTTTTGCAACAACATTCTACCCTTCTTGCTTTGTGTTTTTGGATTTGTGTTTAACATAAAAAAACCTTGTTTTTACTTGCTCAAGAACATTCATTAAGGTCACTTTTGTATTTGAGTGAAGCCTCACTCTTTTAGGCCTTGTTTTGGTTCCTTTTGTGCCTTTACTTTGAGCATTGTTTAACTTCAGGGTTTTGGTCTTCTCACCACTGAAAACCAGTGGGTTTTCAGTGGTGAGGGAGGTGCTTTCAAGTCTCAAATAGGGGAGGGATACCCCTCTCCCCTTTGTCCCTTTGGCCTCCATTTTTGGCTCATGAGGTAGCATGTGTGCTTGCTTGCATTTGGCTTCATTTCAGAATTTTTTTGAGTGTTTTAAGTCATGTTATACCTCTGTCTAAGGTTGGTTTCGTGGCCCTTAACATGCTTCTCATACTTGCTTTGTAATGTTCCATTTTGCTTAGAAACATGCCATGTGTTTAGCCTCATGTATCTCCATGTTTTTAGCTTAGCATCTTGAAGATGTTGGTCTTGATTTGCCATGTTTTAGGGCTATGAGCCACTGATTTCGCCATGTATAGTGTGCTTGACATGGTTGCTTTGTATTCTAGGCTTGTAAGCCTCATGCATTTTGGTTCCTAGCATGTTCAACATTGATCATCCTCATGATTTGGCATCATTTGTGACCCTATTTCAGTCCATAAATCATGTGTGTATGTTTACATATGTGACCATTTTCATGCTTCAAGGGTGTCCCCTTTTATGTCTAGGAATTGGCATTGTGTATGCTTGCATGATTAACACATTTTGGGGCTGCCATATGTGGGTTTTGGGCGTAATTTTGCATGCTAATATTCTGTTTTTGGTGGCCTAATTCATATCATGAATGGTTTTGAAAATGGTAATAAAGTGCTCTCTTTGGTGCCTTTGGTTTTGGGCTTATTGCCTTGCATGCTTGCATGAGTGTTGGTCATCATTTTGGGCACATTTTGCTACTGTTTTTGGGGAGTTTTGAGGGCTGCCTCATTATGGTTAGGCCATCATTACATGCTCATCACATGCTAGTTGCATGCTTGGTCCACTAGGTGTTGTAGCATATTGATTCCGTTGCATACTTGGCTCATGTTTGCATCACACTAGCATCTTGTACACTCTAGTATTTTGCATGACTAATGTGTTGGTTATGTGGTACTTAGTGTGTTAGCATCCTAGTTTCCATAATACATTGTTGATACATGCTTGCTTGAATTGCATTTCATTACTTGGTTTGGGGTGTCAAACCAAGTGTGGGAGGTGAGGGGTGTTTGTACCTTAAGTGACAAAACACACCTCAATTCCCATGTCATTAGGGCCCTTGATATTAACATGATAGGGACTTAATTCTCATGTTTGTGTTGCATGCATTTTTATCAAATGCAACCTTGGTATCTTAGGCTATCATGCACCAAGGTGCACAATTGATAGCCCTAGAACCAAGAGCCATGTTTCCTTGAGTCCCATTCATGATAGGAAGCATTGGCCATGCATAAATATGCTCAAAAATCCAAACCATGCACTGCTGCCTGCTGTTGCTGTCAAACTGTCTTCTGCAGGAATTTTGTGCCGACCGGCAGGAAAGTGCCGACCGGCACTGTATTGCTGGCCGATAGACTATTTTGCAGCCGGTGGCCACCACAAGTAGCCGGTGGTAGTTTCCTCCAGCCGGTGGCACTCAGCAGAACACAAGGAAGGTTTCCTGGGACTTTGGTATTTTTTGGAGAGGCGGGCAGTAAAACAGAGGTGGCAGTGGCACGGTGTAGGCTTTTCCGGGCAAGTCGCAACGAGCATGCATCATTCGCGCATCCCGAGGCAGGGCTGAGGCCCCCTTTCTTTTATTTTGATTTAATTAATTTAATAATTTTAATAATATTTATTTTTATTTGGACTGTATTATTCTTTTGGTCCCTCCGAGTGAGGGCGCATTTGTAATAAGTGTGTGTGAGTGGGTGTATGTCTTCCAACCCCCATTTCTTTCTTCCCTTTTATTTACCTGCTTATGATGGTAGATTAGGGCATATTAAATTAGCATACCTTATGCAATGCATGCGTGCATTCATGCATTTGTTTACATACATCGGGCTCGGTACATCATACAAACTGCATCGTACTTTCAATTCCAAATTGAATACGTGATAGTTGTAGCATTTCATGCCATGCTTAGGATAGCCGAGCCTGTCTAGATTGCATCTATGCGTGCATTAGTCACTTAACATGAACTAGGTCATGCATGTTTGCTAACTAGTTTTTGTTTTGGCACGGAGTACGATGTAAGTATTTTATGCTTTAGCATCGCATGCGTGTGAATGTTGCATGACAGTATGCTTGCCATGCGGCTAAGTGCTTACGTGATATAACTGTTTGAATGCCTGTGGGTGGAGGTTGGATTGCTTGAGTTGGAATAACTCATTGAAATCCGTATTTTAGCCTACTTGCGAGTAGCAAACAAACTGTTTTCCAAACAAACGGATATGCAATGCTTATTTCCAAATTAGGCAATCTAGTCTATACTTGTTTGCTGTGCGCATCAACATAGTAATTCTAGGCTAATAAGGTAAAGAACATTAATGTTTTCAAAATCGGATATCACGGTTAGTAGAGGCCGGTCTTCGGACCGGGCGAAAGGGGGTGCTCATAGCTGACCTTCCCCGATCGTACCCAAGCTCCCGAGCCAAGACATTTGGTGATGACGGACACGTGGCCTTCGGCACCGAGTCAGGGTTTCCTAAATTTCCCATTTTAAAAAATATTTAGGTGGCGACTCTGTAATCTGGCAAAGCAGTCCATGTTTGGCACTTCTTTTCAAAAATCTGTTTTTCTCAAAACGATTTGCCAGAGTTGGACTCTTTGGTTCAGATTAAGAACCGTGACAATTTGAGTCCAAACTGTAGTGAACCCAATATGAACGGAACGGGACCTTAACCCTCCCGGGATGCGTCGGGGACGTCTACAGATAATAATAAGATTCTAAAAAATATTAATTTAGAGAGAGAGAGAGAGAGAGAGAGAGAGAGAGAGTTGAAAAATTATGTATCAATATGATTTTAAATTTAGTTACACAAATAAAAATATAAATATAAATATAAATAATAAAGAGAATACCAAAAGATATTAAAATTAAAAATAATTATTTTATTTTTTTTGTAATCTTTATCACAACATTATTTGGATTGAATAATTAAAGAGTAATCATTATTTTTATATTATAATTTTTTTTTTTTTGAATTACACACGCATTGCGTGTACCCAACGCTAGTTATACTAAATTAACACAATTTAAACATTGAGAACAAAATAATACAAGATTTGTACTTTGAGAACCAAAAGTATAATTAATTGAATAATTATGAGGGTTGGGTTTCTCTCATATTAGTCATCTCAATTTGAGAAGTGTTTCGATTTGGTAAGCCCATTTTGGAACGACTTTGGTGATCCGAAACTTTTATTTTTAGGACTCATTGAGTAGAATATTTATATAGAAAATTAAGATGGTCAGATATAAGTAGTTAAATATTTGAATCAAATTTGTATTACAAAAAAAATGGATGGTTACTTTTAAAATTATATTTATCGACTATTTTTTTAAAACAAATATGATTGAAACATATAGTTACCAATATCAAATCATCTTTATTTTTTTATATGAATATTGTATTTAACGAGTCCTAAAAAGTGAATGATTCGAATCATTGAAATCAATTTCAAAATGGACTTACTAAGTCCAAATGCTTTCTTAAGTTGAAATGATAAGTTAAGAGAAGCTAACCCCAAATTGTAATATTATATTTTAATCCAGCACTATTAGTAACTTTTTGCTTTTTTTAAAAAAAAAATTTAAGAAACTATGGGGACATATTTTGTGAATGATAGCACGTGGGCAAGGTGACGCTGACATGTCACGTGGCTTGGTCATATGCGAGATGATCTTAACTAGGCCGAAGTTATCTTTGGAGACATTGGAATCTGAGATGAGCAGATAAGGGACAAGAGTCCTAGAATAGGGGAGGACCTCAGTTTGGATAAAGATAAAGCTCTTAGGGAGTTTGTCTCTATCTAACTGGGAGTCCAAGATGAGCATTGAACCAAAGTCCATTGAAGTTAGACTTCTACAAGGATCAGGTTAGTGCTGGCTATAAAAGTAAGGTATTCTCGTGGGTCTAAGGTATGTTTTTTATGCTTTGTCTAGTAAGTTAAGCACTATTGGCTATCTTTGAGAGATAATTACTGACTTGATCGTCGGAGTGCCCCCGGGTGGACGAACCACCGCCGGATTCTTATCTTTCTGTATCAGGTTGCTCGGGCTTAATCTATTCTGCCGGTGCTCTCCAACTAAGTTTCCCTATTTGTTGTGTGGTCACAAATCAAATTCCACAATTTGGCGCCGTCTATGGAACGTAAGGAGAATAGATGGCCAATGACGGGCAGAAAGAAAAGGATGGAGACGATATCCCCAGTGGAAGTGGAAAACATGCCAATCCTAATGTGGAGGAGGAGAACTATAATGACGGACCTCGGGATCAGAATCCCGAAAAAAAGGACGTCGGCCAAGAAGGAGACGCACTGAAGAAAGCATGTCAAGGCAGAAATTACAATGAAAGCGACCTCCAGGTATGGAAGGATAGATGCCTGAAGAGGGACAGTGAGATGAAGGGAATGGCAAACAAGTTGATAGTTGGTTGTCAACTTCATGATGCAGAACAATGTCATGAAGCCACCGTTTCCATTGGACGACACGCCGATTCCAGTAGCCAAGAACGATGACCAGAAAGGGGAGCAGAAAGCCATCCCAGCAGTCCCTCAGCATGACAGGGTGAAGGAACGCTCACATCGGCCTTCACGGGACGTCAGGCGAGCAGAGGCAATGAGGGGAAAGTCTTAAAGGACGCCTCATACCAAAGGAACGTATGTCAAGGAAGATCGACATGTTTAAGGAAAAGAGCTTTGTTTTGACACAATGAACGAAGAAAAGTCCAAAAGAACTCATAATGACACTCGGAGCAGCGCACCGAAAAGGCTGAAGTCTGTTAACAATCGAGCTCCTAGCAGGACTAAGGAGGATTTGAGGGACTACCTCCAAAGGAAGTGGCAAAATGCCGAGGTCACCTCCCCGGTCAAGCCGAGAACGCCATTCTCAGTAGAGTTGGATAAGTTTGAGGCCCTAAAAAGGTTCCATATGCCAAGGTTCCAGATATATGACGGTAAGTTCGAGCTGAACTTTCACGTCGGCTTATATTTGAACTCAATGGCACTGTATACCGGGAACGAATTGTTGCTCTGCAAGGTATTCCCCTCATCCTTTTGGGAAATTACATCAGATTGGTTTCATAAGTTGCCGAAAGGAATTGTGAAAAGTTGGGAAGGCCTGGCCGAGATGTTTGTGGCCAGGTTTGTTACAAACAAACTGCAACCGTTGAGGGTAGATTCCCTGATGGCTTTGAAAATCAGCGAAGGAGAAAGGTGTTATGAGGTGTTCAACCGAATACCAAGGTGCAACCAGGAACTGGCGGTCGTATCTTTTAAGAACGGCCTGGAGGATGATTGTGTGTTTCGAAAATCACTAGCGAAGACCCTACTGAAGAGTATGGAGGAGCTTATGGCCATGATCGAGAAGTATGCGAGAGCAGAAGAGGATACACCATGAACGAAGGCGTTAAAACAAGAGAAGAGGAACGGCTCGCCGAAACAAGGCCGAGGTAATACAAATTTTAATGGATAAGAAACAGGACTGAGGGCTGCACAGGCAGTCACCACAGTGTTCTAGATCCCGGTTTATAAAGTCCTGGAGAGGATTAGGAACCAGCCATATTATAGAGCACCAGAGAAGATCCCTGATGAATTTATGGGAAGAAGCCTTGGGAAGCACTGTGCCTATCACAATGAAGATAGACACCTGATGCAGGGTTGTAGAGCCCTGAAGGCGCATTTGGAAGATCTAGTCAGACAAGGTCATTTAGGGGACCTAGTAGATGAGGCCCAAATGAGGGAAGAACATGCAAGGCTACCCCAAGCACCGGCAACACCACCTCCACCAGCACCACAACCCGACGGACCTCGAGTGATCGATGTGATTCACTCGAAGGTCAATGAGAACGAGGTACGTGGGGAGACTCAGAGGGTGAAACACTTACAACATGTGTATTAGGTCCAGCAAAAGAGGCCTAGGACAGACTAGTACCAAGGACCAATAGTGTCTTTTATTGAAGCCGACCTAGACATGGTGCAGCATCCACACAACGATGCTCTGGTAGTAACCTTAAAGATTGGAGAATGCCAGGTAAAGCGCATTCTGATTGACCAAGGCAACTCTTGTGATATCATGTATGTCAAATGTTACAAGGAGCTCAGCCTTCACCGAGATGATCTGGAGTAGGCCAACAGCCCAATGGTCAGGTTCAATGGAACACTTACATGGCCCTTAGGAGCAATGAATTTAGAGGTATAAGCAGGCACCAAGAAGGTAAGTATAGAGTTCACAGTAATTGACAACCCTTCCCCTTACAATGTTATCTTGGAGAGGCCATGGTTGCACGTAATGAGGGTTGTTCCCTCAACACTGCACCAGCTATTGCGGTTCCCAATAGAGCATGGAATTGAGAAGATCAGAGGGGATCAGATGCAAGCAAAGAATTGCTCCATGGCAGCAATGAAATCCACCTGCAACGTGTGAGAGCAGAAGCAGTAGAAATTGAGGACGAGGACATGGAGGTCCTAGATGATGTCGGCAAGAGCTGGCCGACAAAAGTGAGGAAGCCTTGAGAAAGTTCTGGTCCAACAAGGTAATGAAGAGCGCTTCTTCCTTAGGCTCAAGTTTAGCTGAGGAGAGCCGAGAAGGAAAAGGAAGAAAGGAAGTTGGAAGCATTCTTGCGAGCAAACAAAGAGGTGTTTTCCTGGACATCCTATGAGATGCCTGGCATTGATCTCGAGGTCACATGCCATATGCTCAATGTAGAAAGATCGACTAAACTTGTTATCCAATGAGCGAAGAGGCCGACGTTGATGCATGTTGAGGCAGTTGAGGAGGAAGTGGACAAATTGTTAGAGGCCAGAGCCATTCGGGAGGTAAACTACCCAACTTGGTTGTCAAACATAGTTTGTTGTGAAAAGAAGAATGGAAAGTGGAGGGTCTACATGGACTTCACTAGCATGAATAAGACTTGTCCCAAAGACAGTTTCCCACTCCCCAAGATCGATCAATTAGTGGATACCACTTCAAAGCATGGAAGGATAAGCTTCCTGGACGCTTACAGAGAGTACCATCAGATAGCAATGTACCCCCCTGATGAGGAGAAGACTGCATTTATCACCCTAAAAGGGCTGTATTGCTACAGGGTGATGCCTTTCGGGTTGAAAAATGAAAGAGCAACCTACCAGAGGTTGGTGACCAAGATGTTCGGACATCTAATTGGCAAAATAATGGAAGTATACATTGATGACATGGTTGTGAAGACCAAAGAGCCAGAGAATCACTTGGCCGATTTAAAGGCAGTTTTCGACATCTTGAGGACATATCGGCTCCGACTCAATGCTTCAAAATGCACATTTTGAGTCGGGTCTGGCAAGTTCCTGGGATACTTGGTTACCAGAAGGGGCATTGAGGCAAGCCCAGATCAAATCAAGGTCGTCCTTGACTTGAAGAGCCCAACATCGGCAAACAGGTACAGATGCTGACAGGAAAGGCCGCGGCCCTGAATAGGTTCATAAGCAGAAGTTCAAATAGGTGCAAACCATTTTTCAATTTATTGAAGAAGGCCATGGATTTTTTGTGGACAGAAGAGTGTGAAGTCGCCTTGGCCGACTTGAAAAAATACCTAACCACAGCTTTAGTTCTCTCAAATCCAGTACTTGGAGAGGAACTGTTCTTATACTTAACGGTTTCGGAGCATGCAGTGAGTGCAGTGGTAATCAGAGAAGAGAAGGGAGAACAAAAGGCAGTATACTATGTGAGTAAAACTCTAGCAGGTGCAGAGACTAGGTACTTGCCCCTAGAGAAATTGACGCTAGCCTCAGTGATGGCTTCTAAAAAACTAAATCATTACTTCCAAGCACACAAGATTGTGGTGTTGACTGAACACCCTTTGAAGTCCCTGTTGCAACAAGGAGATCTAAGAAGCAAGGTAGCCAGATGGGCAGTAGTATTGGGCCAATATGACTTGGAATTTAGGCCCAGAACGGCAATCAGAGGCCAGGTTCTGGCCGACTTTGTGGCCGAGTTCACACCTGGTGCCATCCCACATCAGGCTCCGGTGAATCACGGTTTAAGGCGTCCAGGGGAACAAGAAGAGACCTGTAGACACCCCATTTTTGACCGTCCTCAAGACTTGGACGTCATCGTTTGAACACCCGATGATTGTTCTCGCTCGTGTTCGTTTTGAGTCCCTAAAGGTCTCGGCTGAGCGCCTTGCCTTGGAGCCTCTAATCTTGTCTGTTTTGTGCTTAGTTATGGACCAAGAGCTTGTTGCTTCACTTCTGGAGGAGAGGGTGACCTGTCGGCCATCCCCTTAGCCTACCGGCCATGACTTGTGCCTGCCGGCCACCACTGGTAGCCGGTCAGCTATGTTAATGGCCGGTCGGCTACATTGATGGCCAGCCGGCTACTTATGATGGTCGACGGCCATTTTTCTCCTTTTTCAGATATTTGTTTGCCAGCTATGCTGGTTGTTGATCACTAATGCTCATCTCCATACACATGTATGAAGGGATGAAGGCAAGCCTTTGGCTTGTTTTTCTATATAATGGGGGGTCTCTCCCCCATTTGAGGGGTTACAAAAATTTGTAAGCAAATTTCCTCTCTCTCTCTAGAATCCTCTCTCTCTTCCTATTTTGTGCTTGAAAGTGAGAATTCTCTACACATTTGCACTAAGACCCTTAACCAAACACCTTCATCTTGGAGCTGAGATTCTTGGAGGCCTAGTTTGAGCTCATAAGAGTGGTTTTAGTTCAGAATTGTTACTGTTTTGTTGCTGTGCTTCAAAGGTATAAGACTATACCTTGTAAGCTTTGTTCTAGTTGCTTGCTTTGCCATCTTTTTACACTTTTTTTGGCCTAGTTTTCAACTGATTTTTAGGCCTTAACATATTGGTTTGAGCCTATTTTGTGTTAGGGGATTATCTCTCCCTTTTATTCCTTAGCTTGTGAGCTTCTTGCATCCTCTTTGAACATACTAAAGTCAAACTTTTTGGCCTTTTAAACCACTGAATTCCAGGGAAATTTCAGTGGTAAAAACTTGGTTTTGAGATCCAAAATAGGAGGGGGTGGCCTCCCCTCCTTGTGTCTTGTTTGCCAGTGTAGATAGCCTAACATGTAAGCATGTTTTTCTACCTTTTTGTGACTTGATCTCAGCATGTTTTAGGCTCTGATTTGGCTTACTTTAATTCTGTTTTGAGCCTTCTTGGTCAAATGAGCCTTGTCTTGCATGGTTGTAGTGTCAATAACTTCACTAGCCTTGTGTTTTAAGGCCTCTAACATGTTTTGCATGAAATGATTGCATGTTGTAGCATCATTTAACATGTGATTTCAGCATATATAGCTCTGTCACACTCTCACTTATATAACTCTTTCATTGCTTTTGAGAGTTGTGCCTTGAGCCTTGTTTGCAAGCTAACATGTGAGCATGTTTTTCTAGCTTTTTATGCTTAAATCTCAGCATGTTTTGGCCACTGTTTCAGCATGTTTTAGCTCTGTTTTGAGCTGGTTTGGTCAGTTGAGCTTGATATTGCATCCTTCTAGTGTAATGCTCTTCACTAGCTTTAGTGTTTTTGGCTCTTAACATGTTATGCATGTGTTGCTTGCATGTTGTAGCACTATTTTTCATGCCATTTCAGCACTAAAAAGTCTGCAACCTCCCTCTATTCTTCACTTTTTAATTTGTTTTGAAAGTGGTCTTGAGCCCCTTGTTGGCTTGAGTGTGAACTTGAGGCTCTCATGCCTAATGGTTTTAACCTTCTCTTGAGGGTACCTCCTAACCAACAGCATGAGGCCTCTTTCATGCTCAAGGCACTTGTGGCTTAGGCCATCTTTCCAATTAGAGGACTTTTACATTGGACTTAACCAGTTAAAGAATGGCTTGGTAATGTTAAAATGTGTAAACAAAATGAATCAAGTAAAATATGACCAAGATAAGCATGTTGTATTTGCATTGCATGTGTTCAATCAGACGTTATATTAAACACAAGGTAGATTGATCCATTTCATACTCAAAGTCATGAAATGAGCCAATCTCCTTTGTCTCCATCACCCTTGATCATGCATGATAGGGTGGTGGTCCTTCGAGTCTTATTTGTGCATTCATTGACTTTGTACAAACTTAACTCTTTAGCCATCATGCATTGAAAATGCTTGATTGGTGTCTTGAGAACCAAGAATTACACTCCTTTGAGCTTGAGAAATGATGAGGAGGGTAATAGTACATATAGGGCATGTTTGATTGGATGGATTAGAACATGGGATTGAGATTATTAATCCGTTGGTCCAATTATCTTATGTTTGTTTTAACATTTTGGTTTAGGATTATTAATCCAATGGATAATTAATCCAACAAATTTGTAGGATTATTAGTAATGGGGTAGGGATGGGATTATTAATCCAATGGATAATTTATCCAATTGGATAGTGAATGCCACACTAATTTGATAGGATTATTAATCCCTCACTATTAGTTATGTGAATCAAACATGACCATATTGTGTGAGAATACACTGC
Organism: Camellia japonica; assembly: GCA_030407325.1. Lineage (NCBI taxonomy): Eukaryota > Viridiplantae > Streptophyta > Magnoliopsida > Ericales > Theaceae > Camellia > Camellia japonica. Next base: position 18,424,103 of record JAPPVO010000017.1, on the reverse strand, counting down.
TTTGCCTCTGTTTGCTCTCTATTGCAGCAAAAGAGAGAATTTTAGGGAAAGGGTGGCCGACCGTCCACCAGTGGTGGCAGAAAGCCACAAACAGTGGCTGACCGGCCAGTAGTGGTGGCCGACAGCCACCTATGGTAGCCGACCAGCCATCAGTGGAAACGTTGTTCAAAATGTTCCTATTTTGGAGCAGAAGCAGTCTGGAAATTGGTGCAATGTTCAGAGATCAAAGCAAAGTGCAAACAGAGGCATCCAAAGGCAAGGCGGTGGATTTTCGGAAGGAAGCCAACCGAGCATGCATGCGTACCTCACCCGCGAGGCCATTTTAATTGCTTTAATTAGTTAGCGTAGCTAATTATTTAGTCCGAGTGTTGTGCTTAATTAGTTTGTGTAACTAGTTCTTCAATTTCAATTTGTTGTAATTAATTAGCTTAGAATAAGTTAGTTAGAATAGTTAATTAGTTGTTCTATAATAATTAGCTTAATTAACGTAGCTAGTTAACTTATTCATTCGGACTCTCCTTCGAGAGGGCGCAATGTTGTAATAAGTATGCGTGCGTGTGTGTGTGCATGTCTTCCAACCCCACGTCTTTCTCCCTTTTATTTACCCGCTTTCGATGGTTAGATTAGGGCACGTTTTGATTAGCATACCTTATGCTTGCATGTTTGCATCATTCATTTGTCTTGCATGCATTGAGGCTTGGCGCATCATTCAAACTGCATTGTCAATTTCAATACTTCCTTGAATACGTGCATCAAATTGTTGCATTCATATGCCATATTAGTAGCCGAGTCTATTAATTTCATATTGCATGTGTTGCATTAGGCATCTAACATAGTTAGGATCATGCATATTTCTAACTAGCTTTTGTTTTGGCTCGGAGTACTCGGTAAGCTTTTACGCTTTAGCATACTGTAGACGTCCCCAAACGTCCCGGGAGGGAATCCCGTTTTGTTCATTTGGGCTCACTATAGTTCAAGACTCAACATCACGGTCCTGTATCTAATCTCGCAGAGTGCAATGCAAGACCAATGAATCATCAAAGAGTCCAAATCCGGCAAATCGTTTTTTGAAAACAGATTTTTGAAAGAAGTGTCAAACATGGACTGCTTTGCCAGATACAGAGTCGCCACCTAAATATTTATTTTGGGAGAATTTAGGAAACCCTGACTCATTGCCTAAGGCCACGTGTCGCCGTCATCACCAAAGTTGCCTCGACTCGGGAACTTGGGTAACGATTGGGGAAGGTCACTTCGTGAGCACCCCCGCTCGCCCGATCAAAGATCGGCCTCTACTAACCATGATATCAAGTTTTGAAAACATTATATGCTCTTATTCCGGTTTATTAGCCTAGAATTACTATGTGATGCACGCAGCATACAAGTATAGACTGGATCGCCTGAGTTGGAACAAAACATTTCATGTTTGTTTTTTAAAGCGGTTTGCTACTCGCAAGTAGGCTAAAATGCGGATTTTGCCACCCTCAAGTGGGCTTAGAAAAACATGGTGATTTGCCACTATCTGGTGGGTTTAAAACTCGCAATCAATGCATTATTCCAATTCAGATAACCCAACCTTCACCCACAGGCATTCAGGCAGATATATCACATAAGCATATAGCCTCATGGTAAGCATGCTAATATGGCAACACTTACACGCATGCAAGATGCTAAAGCATAAGAGCTTACCTAGTACTCCAAGCCAAAACAGAAACTAGTTAGTAATCAAATGCATGATCCTAACTATACCAAAATGCCTAATGCAACACATGCAAAAATGCAACTATAATAGGCTCGGCTATTCTAAGAATGGCATATGAGATGCTACAACTAACAAGTATTCAACTCGGAATTGAAATACAATGCAGTTAGTATGATGCGTCGAGCTCGGTGCATGCAAGACAGAATGAATGCAAACATGCGAGCATAAGTATGCTAATTGAAACGTGCCCTAAACTAACCATCATAAGCTAGTAAATAAAAGGGAGAAAGACGTGGGGTTGGAAGACATACATCACACGCACGCACACTTATTACAATTGCGCCCTTGCTCGGAGGGTCCGAAAGAATAATACAAATTGATCAACTAACAAGCTAATTAATTATTTACATAACCACTTAACTAATTAAACAAATTAACTAAGCTATGGAAAGCAGTAAAAGGCCTCAGGAAGAGGGATGAATGTATGCATACTCGGCTCCGCTCGGAAATCCATCGCCATGCCACAGTTGCCTCTGTCTACACTGCTCTGCACCTCTGAGGACTGCACTAGTCTCAAAGTTGCTTCTGAAATACTTCCTGAGGGGTTGTGGGAGACTACCGACCAAGAGGAAACACCACTAGCCATCCATCGACCAAAAATTGTGCCATCGGCTACGGATGTTCGGTCGATCGGCACTATAGATGGCCGACCGGTCATAACTTCCTGCAAAAACCTGTTTTGACAGCAGCAGAGGACAGACAAGTCATGGCAATGCATTTCAAGGAAAATGTTTGCACAACCAACCTCCCTATCATGTTATGAACTCAAGGGAGTATGGTTCTCGACCCTCGAACCACCAATCACGCATTTCAATGCATGATGGCCCAAGAAGCCAAAGTGTGCAATTTCAATATGGAATGAAATGCACAAAACAAATAATGGGCCCCAACCTCTATCATAATCAATTCAAGAGGCAAGAGATGCATGCTATGATATGCAACCTAAACATGCAAGCTAAGCATGCAACATGAGCATGTGAACATGCAATATGCAATAGGCATACAACCTAAACATGTGGACGTGTCTAGCATGCAACAACATGCAACATGAAACAAGCATGCAACAACATGGTAAAATGGACTTACACTAACATAGGTAGCTCTCAAGCATGCCAAAATCAATGGCCAACCATGATGAAAACTAGGCACCAAAATGCACACAAGCATGCACAATGCAAGGGCTCAAGCCTAAGGCACAAAACTCAACTCTCCAAGAGCATGGCAAAGATGAAACAATGAACACAATGGCATATATTCCAGCTCTGAAATAGCATACAAAATGACTCTGAAATGATGCAACAACTCACACGAAGCATGTTGGATGGCTTAAGCATTGAAACTAGTGAAGTGTGTTACACTATAGGTATGCAAAGCAAGCATCATTCGACCATGGGGCCTCAAAACCAGAGCTAAGGCAGCCCAAATTATTAACAAAATCAGTTTAAAACATGACCAAAACATGCTAGCATCAAGGGCCAAAACAACATGCAATGTGAGCTAGTAAGCATGGTTTACACTACAAGCATGCGAAGCAAATGAGGGACCACCAAACCAGCCAAAAAAAGTTTCAAGGCATGCCAAAATAAGCCCAAAAGGCCACTGAAACATAGTCAACACATGCTAGAATGGGGTGCTCCTTTGATAGGCCATGAAATGGGTTACTCTACACATGCAAGAAGAAATCAAAAGTGGACCAAACCAGCTATGGAAAGAGTCTAGGCAAGTCCCAAAAGTCACCAAAAAGGGCTTGAACCAAACCTCCAAATGATCTAAACATAGGCTCCTTTGTAAGGCCAAAAATGCCAACAAACAAGACAACAAGGGAGAAGGTCACCCCTCTCTGATTTAGGCCCTCAAAACAGCAAGTCTACCACTGAAAATCCACTAGATTTCAGTGGCTAGGAGGCCAAGCAAAGATAAATACAAAGGCTTCAAGGTATGGCACAAAACAAGGCCAAAACAAGCATGCAAGAGGGTAGACGACCCCCAACAGTAAAATGACCTTAAACAAACATGATAAGGACCTCAAAAAAAGACTTTTTTCAGTTTACACCAAACCTCAAATATGCTTTCAAGTATGGCTAAAAGATGAAGCAAAGTAAAGCCTTAAAAGGGAGATGAAGCATACAAGGGAGTAGATGACCTCTAACAGAAAAATGTCCTTAAACAAACTTCAAGAGGAGCTCAAAATAAGACCTTTTCCAGTTTATGACAAAGCTCGAAAATGCTTGCAAGTATGACTAAGCTATGAAGCAAGATAAGCCTTAAAAAGGGAGAAAAAAATGTTACCCTTGTAGACCAACAAAGACTAGCAGCCTCTGGACCCAGAAACTCAACCCTTTAGCCTCTAAAAACAAGCTCCAAGAACCTTAGAGTGATGGTGGAGGGGTTAGGCTAAGAGTTGTAGTGCAATGGGGCCAAGAACCTCACACTTTTGAGCTAAAATGGAGGAGATATAGAGAGACAAAGAGGGATATATGTGTATATGCCCTAACCAAGTTCTGAACCTGGTATAAGGAGAGGGGAGCCTTCCTTTATAGAGCCAAGGGACTAAAGCTTCTCTTAGAAGCTTCAAACCAAGAGCAAAGATCCTCCATACACGTGTATGGAGGATCCAGTCTGTGCCCTCCAACTGGCACAGCTGGCATCCATTCAATCTGTAGAACACACTGGAAGGCCGCCGGCCAGCAAAATTGGTCAGTCGGCTACTATAAATGGTCAGCCTGCTACTTATTTGGTCGGCTGGCACATTGTTCTAGTCGGTCGGCACATTGTTTGGTCGGCCGGCAGGAAAAATCTACTCTGCAGGTCCAATTTCAAACGGGCATAACTCCTTCATATGAACTCCTTTTCAGGTCATTGTTGTGTCTAAATTGAAGCCCCAGAAGTAAGATTTCCAATGGAACCAGCCTTGCATGAAAATTCCAACTGTGCAAAAAGTTATGCTTGTTTTGGTGAAGGTTGCTCAGTTTCAGTCCAACCGGGATGATGCCCAGCTTCAACCAATCATATCTCCCCCATCCAGACTCGGCCTGAGGAGATTCTTGAGTGCAAAATGAAGCCCCGGAAGTCTTCTTTCCAACGATGGTGGCCTCATATCTTAACTCCACGTACACAGACAGATAAACCTGATTTGGCAAGGACCGCTCGACTCTCTCTTAGCGATTCATACCCAACTTCTTCCTCAGCTAGGTTTCTTCTCTCTTCTCCTCTTTTCTTCAACTCTGAACCCCTAAACAAGGTGTTTTGAAAGATTTTTCAAAGATTTCATCTTTCTTTCATTCATTTCCACTTTGTCCTTGCTCGGTTTATCAAAAAGCGCATCATTTGACAAAATGTGAGCCTCGGAACATTGTAGAAACTTTATTTCAAAAATGTTTTGAAAGAGGGTTTTAAGGTCTAAAACCATCCAAAATAAATTTGGTCCAAAATGGGGTGTGAAGTTGAGATTTGTCCCTCTCCTTGCCGAAGAAACTGAACCTTTGCCCTGCACACCTTTCTCCACCAAGTAAACCATCAGTGGTGCCCAAGTCTTAAGGGCGTTCAAAAATGGAGTGTCTACACATACTTCCATGAGTGTGAGTGTTGTCATATTTTCGCATGCTTGCCATGAGGCTATGTGCTTACTTGCTAAACTGCATGAATGCCTGTGGATGAAGGCTTTGTTGCTTGAATTGGAACAATTCGACGAATGAGAGTTTTAAAGCCCACTTTGCGAAGTGGCAAATCATGTGTTTTAAGCCCACTTAAGGGTGGCATTTTCAAACCATTTTCAAAAAACAAACATAAGTTGAATTCGTTCAAATTCTTGCTATTTTAGTCTATACTTACTTGCGTGCGTCACATAGTAAAGTTAGCTAAATAACCGGAATAAGAACACATGTGTTTATGAAACAACATATCATGTTAGTAGAGGCCGATCCTTTGATCGGGCGAGGGGGGTGCTCATTTCAGGACCTTCCCCTCTCGTACCCAAGTTCCTGAGCCGAGGCAACTTTGGTGATGATGGACACGTGGCCTTTGGCACGAGTCAGGGTTTCCTAAATTTTCAAAATAAAATATTTAGGTGGCAACTCTGTAATCTGGCAAAGTAGTCCAGTTTTGGCATTATTCGATTCAAAATCTGATTTTCCAAAATGGTTTGCCAAATTGGACTCTTTGGTGTTTATCAGTCTCACATTGCACTTTGTGAGATTAGATTCAGAACCGTGACAGGAGTCCGAACTGTAAGACCAATTCGAGCTCTTTGAAAGGGGCGCGAAGAAAGTCGAGTCTACAAGACCCAGCTAGGACTGAAAAACCCCATAGCAGAGCAGAGGAAAGAAGAGAAACTCAAGCCCTGTGATATTTACATCAGCGACTCCTTCTGTCTGTTTGTTGATAAGAGTTCAAACGGTCAAAGAGTGGAAGCATGAGTGGTGTTGGTATCACCAGATGGGCGAATGTTAGAACAGTCTATTCGTTTGGGGTTCAAAGCCTTAAACAATGAAGCAGAATATGAGGTGCTAATCGCTGGGTTAAAGTCAGCAGTAGCAATGGAAGCCGACGAGGTGGTAGTCTTTTGTGACTCCCAACTTATTGTGAACCAAGCAACAGGCGAGTATGCAGCTTGAGATCAGCTTGAGATGAAAGAATAATAACCTATGTAAAAAAGGTTGTCAGACTGTTGGCTTTGTTTCAGGATTACCAACTACAGCAGGTTAGCCGAGATGACAACAACCATGCCAATGCCTTGGCTAACCTGGCTAGTGCAATGAAATCAGAGGAGGCAAGGACAATAATGGTCAATTATTTGTTAGGCCCAAGTGTGAAACCACTAATCACAAGTATGAAGCAATATGTGTGGAGATGGGTCCAAGTTGGATTTATGCAATAGTGATGTTTCTTAGGGACGGCAAGTTACCGGATGATCGCAAAGAGGTGCACAAGACCAAATTGAAATCGATGCGGTTTAGCCGAATAGTAGAAAGACATCTCTACAGAAGGTCTTTTTCTAGTCCCCTTTTGAGATGTGTGCATCCCTCCCAAGTTGAAGACTTCTTGTATGAAATACATGAAGGAGCATATGGAAACCTTGCTGGGGGCAGATCACTTGTTCATAGAGCCATTACTTAGGGGTACTGGTGGCCCTATATGCAGAAGGATGCTAAAGCCTACGTTAGAAAGTGTAAGAAGTGTCAAAGGTTCGCACCTTTGATACATCAACCAACAGCAGATTTGAACCTAGTGTCTAGCCCTTGGCTATTTTCCCAGTGGGGCATGGATCTTATTGGACAACTACCCCAAGCAACTAGGCAAAGGAAGTTCTGCTGGTAGCAACTGATTATTTCACAAAGTGGGTAGAAGCTGAACCCCTTGCGAAGATTCGAGATATTGATGTGAAAAACTTCATATAGAAGAACATCATCACCAGGTTTGGGATCCCAAGGGAAATAATAGTAGACAATGGTACACAGTTTGACAGTAAACTAATCAAAAGCTTCTGTGCAAAGTACAAAATCAAGAACTATTACTCTACTCCAAGTTTCCCTCAGAGTAATGGTTAGGCAGAAGCATCCAATAAAACTATCTTAGATGGGATCAAAAAGAGGCTGGACGCAGCAAAGGAAAAATGGGTAGAGGAGTTGCCCAATGTACTATGGGCATATTGGACTATGCTGAGAAGATCAACTGGAAAGTCTCCATTTGTCATGGCTTATGGCACCGAAGCAGTGATCCCACTAGAAGTCGGCATTCCAGGGATCAGAACCCAGGAAGTAGAAAATAGGACCAAAGAGGCATTCCTAGCCCGAGATCCAGACCTACTGGAGGAAAAAAGAGAGAGCAGCAATTCGACAACTTGCTAGGGCTTACAACAAGAAGGACAACCCAAGGGAGTTCAAAGTTGGGGGCCTTGTGCTGAGGAAAGTGGTCGGCAACAAGAAGGATCCTAGGGAGGGCAAGCTAGGCCCAAATTGGGAGGGACCTTATAGAATCATCTCAGTCGCCGACAATGAAACATATCGACTTGAGGACAGTGATGGCAAAGAGTTACCAAGACCCTAGAACACTTGCAACTTGAAGTTTTTCTATCATTAGATTTTTTGTTTTTCAAAGTTTATGTCATAGTTTTATTAGCCGAGGTAGTAATAAAAGTTTAGTTTGATGAATTTGAAATTTGTGTGAAATGACTGATTAGTCCCATGGCAATGTTTCTAGAGTAAAACATGACGAATAACTTAGACTTATTATATGGCAGAGTTGAATTATACTTGCATATATTAGAGTTGAACTAAGTTGGCGATATTTCTAAGTGAAACATGACGAATAACTTTGACATATTATATGGCAGAGTTGAATTATACTTGCATAAAATAGAGTTGAACTAAGTTGGTGGTGCTTCTAAGTGAAACATGATGAATAACTTAGACTTATTATATGGCAGAGTTGAATTATACTTACATATAATAAGTTGAACTAAGTTGGCGATGTTTCTAAGTAAAACATGACGAAAAACTTAGACTCATTATATGGCAAAGTTGAATTATACTTGCATGTAATGGAGTTGAACTAAGTTGGATTAATCTGGACTTCCATGTCGGTAGAATCAAACTCAGATTGGAACTAAGTGCATTTCAGTTAGATTAACAGAGAAATCAAGGTTGATAACCTCGGCTAGTCTTTGTTTGAATCTAACTTCGGCGAAAGACTATAGACACATGCTTAATGTGAACTTAAGTGAAACTTAGGTTCACATTAAGGGGCGGAGAGGAGGTAGGAGTGATAAATAAACTTGAGAGCAAAAGCTTGGGACTGGTTGAAATTTTAGGAAAAATTTAGAAGTTAGAATGGGCTTAACACTTATTGAAATTTCTCAAAAATTTAAAAATTGGAGTTAGCCGAGGTAATTATGAATAAAATATCCAAGATACATATTACCCGAGGTGATTAACCAGGGTGATAAAACCTGGAAAGGGTGAGGTTTTGATAGAAGATAACATATGAAGGTAAAAAAGCAATACTAAATAACACTTGTAAAAATATTTTGATATTTTTGAAGTGTTAGCCAAGATATGCTAAATGGTTGGCCAAGGAAAACATTCAACGTTTATATCCGAGGTATTATATCCCAGAGTCATTATATAGCTAAGGTATACTTTGAATAAATGCAAAATTATTCTAAGTATGGAAGCAGTAAGCATACATAGAGGAAAAGAAGACATACATTCAACACTTGGAAGAAAAAAATAAGGCTTGAATTCAGAAAAGACAACTTGTTCAAGTACAAAAAGGCACATCGGCCAAACTGAAGTTAAAACAATGTCCAAAAGGTTACAATGACTACAAAGGAAAAAGTACAAAGAAAGAAAAGATCCTAAATAGATTGCTCTACGTCGGCGGTTGGCTATGTTTCGACCTCAGCAGACAGTTGGGAGAGCTTCTGGGCAGCCTTCTTGGCCTCAATTTCAACTCAATTTCTAGAAAAGTCTTGTCAAGGCTCTTCTTGGCACTTTAAACCTCGGCTTCAGGCGTTTTCTTTTGGACCTCGTCCTCGTCATCCTGAGTCAAGTCCAGGACTTACTCATTCAGAGTTGGGGACTTGGCCCCAGCAGCATTAGTCTTCTCAGCCTCAACTTCTTCGTCCCCCTTAGCCTCGTCCTCAGATTGGCTTGGAGCGGGAGGGAACGGTAAAACAAGTCGGCTTTCGTCCCTAAGGACCGAGTCGTCGGGAATAGCAAGCTCCTTCAAAGCAGCCATCTAACCAGGATGTAACCCTTGTTGCATGCCTGTTTGACTTGTTTCTTGTATTCATTACAAACATCGGCTGCCCCCTCGGCGTAGGCCTTCTCGTCCGCCTCCTTGATTTTGGCTACCTTTGTAGACAGTGTTGTTTGGAGCTCGATTTGGGCCTAAGCCTCTTTCACCTTGGCCTCTTTTGCCTCAGCCTGAGCAACCTCGGCAACATTCTCTACAGCCTCGGCACGGTCCTTGGCATTTTTCAGGGCCAACTTAGTTGCCTTGGCTTGATCAAGAAGACCTCGAATGCGAGCCTCAGCTTTGTTAAGTGAAGTGAGGAATTTGGCTGCCTCCTTGGTCTTTTGGGTTAGTTCATCGTCTTGACTACAAGGGAGTGACCTTGCTAGATAGCCTGCAAAGAGTGCAAAGGAAAATTCATTAAGTATAAAAACCAGAATATTAGATCAAAAAATTACAAATGTTGAGACTTACCAAGACGCAATGCTGTATCATCATCGCGTAGTTTTCATACTCCGAAAGCTCGGCCATACGATTTATGTCGGCTGGGAGCAGAACGGCTGTGGAAATGGCAGCATCGACTTCCAGACTGTCAAGCGCACTGTCCCCGCTAGAAGGGGTCGGTCTCTGACCGTGACGGATGGATTCCAGGGAGCGTTGGCGCGGAAACCATAAGGGTCAGAGGAGCCGCTGGACCTCAGCTTTTTGGATTATGGTGAATCAAACGCCTCGGCCTCGGCTGGCAGCTTGTCGGCAGAAGGAGTACTCTTTTCAGCCTCGGCCAATTTGGAGATTGGTACAGTGTCCTCAGAGTCGATCTGGGTCACTGTTGCCTTGGCTTTGGCTTTCTTTACCCTCTTTGGCTTAGCATTTGGCTGCGATTGGAAAGGAGAGGAGGAGTAGATGACACCACGCCTGGGATGTCGGCAAGAAGGTCGTCTGGAATGATTTTTGCACGGCCCATCTCTTTGGCAGTGGCGGCAACAGTGACTTTGGTACCGAAACAGATTATTGGAAGTGCAGTAGGTGGGTTTGCTGGATCGTAAGCCGACGCCTCAGTGTTTTGGTGTTTACGGCTACGAGTTTTGCCTGCAGGAGTGAAAAGTGGAGCTCGACGTCAGCGTTGGCACTGGGCTGGAGGAATCAATTAGGGACAGATGTTGATGGTTGCTCCACTGGATCAGAAGTTGAGGCTTGATCAGGCCTTGGCGATGAAGTAGTAAGGAAAGTTGTTGCAGAAGGTGGAGATTTGCTCTTTTGATGAACGTCAGGCAGTGGGCTCCATATGTCGAGATGTAGTTGAAGAGGATTGGAGCCTTGCAAAGTTCAATTAGCAAGCTGAGTAGGCAAACCAAGTTTTGCTCTATAGTATCGGCGAAAATCTTTTTCTGGCTGAGGAAGAGCTGCAAAAAAGAGGTCATACATTAGAAACAAATTAACAAAATGATGATTAAGTAAATAGAATAAGGGACTCTAAGGAGGAAAACTCTGTCCTTACCCTTGTCATTCCTAAAAACTTCACGGCGCAAAAGGAAAAAATGGAGTTCATCATCTGGTGCGAACTCCCAATTGCTCGAGACAATCAGGTAGTCATCTGCCGTGCCTTTATTTGAGTCTGGAATGTCAGCTATCAGCTTGTATTGGGTGGATCTTGGCTTGAGGTAATATGTATAGCCAGCCTTGGTTTTAAGGCTACACATCGTGTAGCAGTACTAGATATTAGACAGGTGATCTTAGCATTCTGCCGACGTTCCAACTTGGCAATTCCATTTATAATCCTAAAAGAGTTTACAGCTAACTGCATAGGGTTCAGTTTGTAGTACTGGAGGACCTCCCTAAAGAGAATGTTGAGGGGGAATCTGACTCCTCCTTCAATGATGGAGACTACGGGAAATGGCATGTAGTCCTTCCCAGGCATAATGGAGTCATCCTCTCTAGCTAACTGGATTTGAACGTTGGCTGGGATGGAGAACTCTCGCTTGCAGTATTCTAGTTTGGTTGGGGTGTCTACTCTCCACTTAAACATTCCCATAATGTCGGCTTAGTGAAGATTGGGGCAAAATTTCATAAGAGAGTGGTTGGTATGGGTTTAAAGGACCTCGGCTAAACCCCAAACAAGAACTGGGACAAGGGTTTTTCAAGATCTATGGGGAATTAGTTTCAATTTCCCTAAGGAATGTGATTTCTATCAAATCCCAAACCTAAGTCTATACGGAAACAAGAATCAAGGGCAAGAATCTGGAAACAAGTCAAAGCAAAGCAGAAAAGAACATGATTCAGACTCAAGAAAACAAACAGAAATTCAAGAACACTGAGTAAGTGTGTATAGATATGCAAAAGCCAAGAACAGTGACAAATTGTTAAAGCATCAAGTATATGAATAGTTCGTATGTGCATATGTAGACCCAAAAACAGATTGAACAACACAAAGTTGCAAACAAGCATGTTTGACACCCAAATGATGAAATTCAAAGCGCAAGCAAGGATTCAAGATCAAAAACTGGTTTGCAATGGCAGCAAATAGCATGTAAATAGATAACAAATTCGAAACAAATCAAAGGAATAATGAAAGACTGAAAATGGAGGAAATTAGTGGCTTACCGAGGAAACAAACGCAGGGATGAAGATCACCAAAGTTAGACGACGTGACTAATCAGAACCAGATGACGAAATGCTCGCCAGAGGAGATGATTGAAGCAGTTGTAGGAGCTTCGAAGCACAAAAATGGAGGATTTGGAAGAGAAGCGTTAGAGAGAGAAAGTTGCAAGGCAAAATGAATGCTCAAAAGTGAAGAGATAGAGAGAGAGGGAGAAGTTTTGTCAAAATTGTGAAAAGGCGGCAAACCATAATGAATACGCCTTGGACGACGTGTTTGTCAGGCGACATGGGCAGAGGCGACGCAACCTGATGGAGCGTGTCAGGTACGAACCAATGGGAGAAGGAAACATGGAGAAAACGGTTTAGTAAACCGTGCGTAACAGCTCATGCGCAGATGAAACTCTTGGAGTTCTTAATTCAATGAAGCAAGAACCTCGGCTATATGAACGATTTCGGTTAAAGAACTCAAAGAACTTGGTTCTTGGTTCTTAGTCCTTGATAAAGATGGGCAGTTAAGTCCTGAGAACTCGAAGCCGACGAGTGATGATCTCGGTCTTGAAAGAACAGAAAGTCTTAGCCGACATAGTACTTGAACGAACAGTGTAGGTTCCATCACCTTAGTATGCCAAGGTAATAGAACCTAGGGGGCAGTTGTGGAGATATATTTTGTAAATGATAGCACGTGGCCAAGGTGACGCCGACATATCAGCCAGAGTGTCACATGGCTTGGTCATATGCGAGATGATCTCGTCTAGGCCGAGGTTATCTTTGGAGACATTAGAATCCGAGATGAGTGGATAAGGGACAAGAGTCCTAGAATAGGAGAGGACCTCAGTCTAGATAAAGATAAAGCTCTTAGAGAGTTTGTCTCTATCTAACTGGGAGTCCAAGATGAGCATTGAGCCAAAGTCCATTGAACTTCGGCTTCTATAGGGATCAGGTTAGTGTTGGCTATAAAAGTAAGGCATCCTCGTGGGTCCAAGGTATATTTTTTATATTCTGTCTAGTGAGTTAAGCACTATTGGCTATCTTTAAGAGATAATTACTAATTTGATCGTCGGAGTGCCCCTGTTGGCTACATATTTTGTAAAACCAAATCATAGTTTGACACGTGGCAGAATAAGGGTATTATGGGAAGATAATTCAAGTCTTCGATCCTGATCGAACACGTGGCATTGAACATTGGTACTTACATGATCTGAGTAGCACTGGATCAGTAAGGAGATACAAAGTGACGTGGCTCCAACAGTTACTCAATATTCAAATTCAAATACAGGAGGAAGCTCAACTGCAAGAGATGGCATAGTGGGGCTACTTCTAAGGCAGCATGATCATCGATCATGGAGGAGTAGTTCGACGGTTCGAAGTGAAGTTCAAAGGTCATCTTTGACAAGTATAAATAGCAGGGAAGCCCTCAGAAAAGACCCCCAGACTCAGATCATACAAACCAGTCTTTATTTCATATTTTCCTTTCCAGTCTTACATTTCCTGTACTTTAAAATACCTGCACTTTAAATACCTGCACTTAATACCAGCACTGCACTTCGATTCATAGGAGTAGTTTCAAGTAGACTCAAGTAGACTGTTGCTGTAAACCTCTTCGAGGCTGAGTTTGAATTATTGTAAGTGTTCATTTTAATGAAATACTTCGATTGTTCTTCACATTAACTGTTATTTCTCTTAAATTCTCCTAAGTCAAGCCACCAGTAAAAGTCCTCTTCATTGAGGCTGAAAGAACTAAAACACAATCGTCTGATAATTGGTTGGCAATTATAATTTCTGTAAGGACTGATTGATCCTTGCTGGCACGCTCGCATTTACAAATTACCCTTCGAAAAGCCAAAAAGCCAACATATATTTTTGGCACGCCCAGTGGGACTTGTTAAAAAATGGCTAGACGAAGACGACAAGGAGAAAATGAACGCCTGGAAGAAGGCGTAGAAGGAGAGGTAGAGATACCTAATCCAGAGGAGAATGTGGTAACACATCCTGTGGAGACTCCTATGCTATCAGAACCTTTGGTCGAACAGACCAGTACTTCTGGACAAGAACCACATGTTCATAATATTGGACGAAACCAAGGAATTGGACCATCCCCGTTCCATCTACCCAGCCAACAAACCCATGGGATGGCTTGGTAGATGCTATGGGACAACAACTAATGAACACAATGGAAAGGTGGGCAACATCCTTCTTGGATCGAATGAATAACCACCAACCAACGAATACAAGACACACAGAGGAAATTTTAAATGTCCCTCAGCAAAGATTGGCTAGAGAAAAACAGCCTATGCAAGTTAATGGACATAATTTAATGGTCAGACTAGTACTCAGAACTATGAAAGACCATCGCCTCAGTCTTGGTATGAACCCATTTCAAGGCCTGTAGTAGGCCAAAATGCCCAGTACTTAACAGTGAAGCCACACAAGTTGGTGGATCTGGCAGTACAAGAAACTGGCATAAGAATGGTTACAAATCCCATGTTCGAAGCCATACCTGGCACTGGGGTATAATAACCCCTTATTCGAATTTATACCCGGGGGTTGGAGGGTTTTCCCACAAATGGAGGGACGCAACGTCTGTCCCAGCACCTTTCGCAGGCCCTTTCGCAGGACAGGCTCAAAGGGGTTACCCATTTCCCCAACAGCAACCTGCACCACAGGGGCAACCAGTCCCAAATATACCACCTTTTGGACCAAGAGGACCACAGGCGCAGTTTGTCCACCTAACCCTGTGTTTGTCCCTCCAGTAGTGGCTCAGCAAGCCCAAAATATGGTCCCTAGGGACCAAATTGCTGACATTGTTAGGGAGATGTGTGGACCGATGGCTCGGGGGTCCAGACTCCTGTATACAGAAACCATACCCAGAGTGGGTAGATAGGGTACATGAATACCCAAGAGGATTCAGAATACCAGACTTTACCCTATTCTATGGAACTGGAAATCAATCGACAGTAGAGCATATAGCCAGATTCGCTGCTCAATGTGGTGAATTCACTAATCATGATTACATAAAACTGAGATTGTTTCCAAACTCTTTAACTGGGGGAGCATTTGTATGGTATATCAACCTTACACCTGGCTCATTCATTGCAACAAATGGAAGAGGCATTTCATGCCCAATTCTTCCAATCAGAGCCAGAGGTGTCCATGGCAGACTTGGCAAGATTGAGTCAAAGGCCTGAAGAAAAGGCTACTCAGTTCATTGCCAGATTTAAAAGGGCTCGAAAAAATGTAGAGTCATCCTTCCAGAGCCAGAATTTGTAAGATTGGCTCAAAACGGTTTAGAGTTCAGGCTTCGAGAAGAAGTTTGATTCAACTGAATTCAGGGATTTGGTCGAACTAACCTATAAGGTGTCTCGATATGAAGCATTACTAGAAGAAGAACAAGATCGAAACAATGCTTCGTATAAGACCTACTATAGAGATCCCAATTATGAAATCGATGCAGCAGAGATTGTGGCAAAGAACCCGTAATCTGTGAAGCATTAATTCATAAGGACACAACCATCGACCAGCAATTTAAAAAGAAAGACTTTCACAGAAAGTACTCTTTCGACTTAACAAAAGCAGATGACATTTTTGATCATTTGCTTGCAGCTAATTTCCTTAAGTTACCAAAAGGGTAAAACTGCCATCTCTTGATGAACTTAAAGGAAAAGCATACTGTAAATGGCATAATTCTTGGTCTCACTCGACTAAAAACTGCATTGTTTTTCGAGACAGGATCCAAGAGCAAATCCGGAAAGGAAGTCTAAAGTTCCCAGCCAAAACAGAGAAAGCTATGGGAATTGACAGTAACCCGTTTCCAGAAGTTGGAGAAAGCGCGGCTAATGTGGTTGTACCAAACTTTCAGAATCTATCTCTGCAGGAATTGGAAGAGGTCAATGTGCAAATGCATATTGCCAACCAGACAACTGCCAAGAAGGAGACTAGAAACCCGCCAGTTGTTGGACGAGGTTTCTCACATCAGAAGGAAAACTCTGATGAAGAAGTACTGGATGACGATTTTAGCTGTAATGCAGAGGATGTGTCCTAGATGCAGACTAAGCTACAAATGGCTGAAGGGGCTTCCAATTGATGGGAAGCAATACTATAGGGATGTTCAGAACGCCCATCTATGTTGCTTGGCTCACTAGTCGTGAGCTTGGCTATTCTTCATCAATACATTTCTTCAAAGCCATGGTGGGACTGAGACGGTCGCCAGCAAGCACTTTCAGTGAAGAAGGATCCATGGAGAGCGAATAGTAAGGAAGAGAGGGTTAATAGGAGATCGGTAGGTTTGTGTGCTAAAAGAGTAAGTAATTTCAGAATCCGAAACAAAGGGGTTTTAAAACCTTTGTGTCTGAAAAATATATTATGTGAGTCGTTAAGTACTAAAAGTACGAATACGAGGAGCCTCTTCCAATATTGATAGTTTTGGAGGGAAAAAGCACACTCCGGATATTGACGCCAGCTTCAAAATATTTGGCTTCGAAATGAGATTTTGGCGCCAAAAAATCAAATAACAACGGCTTCGAAATACATAAGTCAGCTTCGAAGTGTACTACATAATTGCTAGAATGCTCGATTATTGGTCCACTTCAAAGGGTTTAAAGACCTGTTTAAGTGTTATTGGATCCTTTAAGGATGAGCACTGTTCGAAGCATTAAAACCAATTGTTGGTCTCCATTTATACAAGAAGGAATTGCTTTTTGAACCTAAAACAGTGTGAATTATTCTTCGAAGCAAAATAGTCAATTTGAAATTTATTGGCTATACTAACCATGACCATATATTGGTTATAGTTATTTTATGAAGAGTAATGTTGTTAAAATTCAAAGCGTTAGTTCCAGATGATATCAGCCAAATTGTCAATTATACTCCATAAGTTGGAAAAAGACATGTTGGTTTTTTCAGCGTTTCATTGAACAATTGAGTCTAGATTCGAAAGGTGAGATTGTTCAAATTCGAAGCTATAAGTTGGCTTTTGAAGACAAAAAGGAAACAGAGGCAAACAATATCAAATGCAAAGAGACTCTGTTTGTGTTAAAGCCAAGACAATTATATTGAGTATCCTCATTTACAAATTCAAGCTCATAAAAATAAGGAATAGAATAAATAACAAGATCATGGAACTTTGTCCAACAATGATCAATGAATATTTGTTCTTTCTTTATTATATCTTCTATCTCCTCTAATGCTGGCTGCATAAGTTGATGTGCTCTCACTTCATAGTAGAGTTCCTCCTTTGTCTCGAAGGCTTCTTCCCTCAAATTTTGTTCCAATTCATCTATGACCAAATCATCCCAATATGCAGAATCTTTATTTTTGAAATCATCGAAGTCTTCGATGAAGTTTTCTGCTTCGTACTGGCATGAATTCGGAGAGATGAAAGTTGATCCAAAGATTGGATGGTGGCCTTGGAATTCTGATGCCAGTGGAGAAGTAGCGGAAGTTGGTCCAAAAACATGTGAAGTTCTGCTTGGGCAATGGGATTGAGGACATGGCCCCTAGTCGAATATCACAGGCCCATCGAAAGTTCTTGAGAAGAATGTCATCCTCAAGAACGTTGAAGGGTAAGTGAGAGAAAGCCGCAAGCAGAAGTTGAGCTTGTTTCCGTTCAGCTGGAGTGGGAAATGATGGAGGTTGTAAGGTGGAAAAATTTTGTCCATAGGAAGGGCAAGCCTTAATTTCTCTATCCAGGAAAGAGTGCAAGGAGAAGAAGGAGTAGATGGTTCTGCTTCAGAAGATGGAGAAGGAGTAGATGGTTCTACTTAGAAGAAGGTGTGGATGCTTCTATTCCAGAAGGTGAAGAAGGAGGACTAGGCACTGGAGCGGAAGAACAAAGGCATTAATATAGTCGAGCCAGTCAGAAGAGCAAATTTTTGCCTTCTTGGCTAAAAATGAAGGAGTATACCCTTGTGATTCTTCCAGATGCCGGGCAGTGTGCATTGTCCTTGTGGGCATAGAGGATGTGTACCAGGCTACAAGCAGATTCTCCTCCAAACTACGACGAAGGTCAATAGGCACATAAGGATAGACCACAGAGCTTCGAACGTAAGAAGGAAAATTCAATGGGTCAGTGAACTCAACAAAATGGTGATTAATTCGTTCCCTCAAGTCCCAGGACTCAGGTGCTGACCAATTTGTCCATCCGGAAACCCCAGAAGATGAAGAAGTTGTAGCTTCATCCCAAGTAAAGGTTTGTGAAGAAGAACTTCCTAAGTCCATATTTGCGACTTGTTGAAGCAAAGGCTTGAGTGTAGTTCGTTCAAGGTAGAAGGAAGTTTAGAGGAAGAACTTCTTGTATCTGTAAATTTGTAAATCGAAGGGTTAAGGGCAATGTGGTCGTAGTCCAAAGGTTGATAATCTGCAAAAGCCTCCATGACCTGAATATAGAAGGGTGGGTAAAGGTGGCTAATGAATGCGTGAAGATTCTTTCGAGGGGAAATAGCATTACTCAATGGCTCTTCGTATGCTTGATCAGTAGAGTGCGAAGTTGATTGAGCCATAGTCCGTTCGAATGCTGAAGGTTGGGATGTTCATTAAATAGAGAGTTAATGCGAATGATCATCAAATAGGTGACGGTTGTGTTTCCTGAAGATAATTCCATGCACATTCCAAAAAGCGCGGGAAAAGTTTTGATCCACTAATATTTCCAAGTATTGGTATATTAGTGCGGGGTAATGTTGGCTACATATTTTGTAAAACCAAATCAAGTTTGACACGTGGCAATAAGGGTATTATGGAAGATAATTCAAGTCTTCGATCCTGATCGAACACGTGGCATTGAACATTGTACTTACATGATCTGAGTAGCACTGGATCAGTAAGGAGATACAAAGTGACGTGGCTCCAACAGTTACTCAATATTCAAATTCAAATACAGGAGGGAAGCTCAACTGCAAGAGATGCATAGTGGGCTACTTCTAAGGCAGCATGATCATCGATCATGGAGGAGTAGTTCGACGGTTCGAAGTGAAGTTCAAAGGTCATCTTTGACAAGTATAAATAGCAGGGAAGCCCTCAGAAAAGACCCCCAGACTCAGATCATACAAACCATCTTTATTTCATATTTTCCTTTCCAGTCTTACATTTCCTGTACTTTAAATACCTGCACTTTAAATACCTGCACTTTAATACCAGCACTGCACTTCGATTCATAGGGTAGTTTCAAGTAGACTCAAGTAGACTGTTGCTGTAAACCTCTTCGAGGCTGAGTTTGAATTATTGTAAGTGTTCATTTTAAAAATACTTCGATTGTTCTTCACATTAACTGTTATTTCTCTTAAATTCTCCTAAGTCAAGCCACCAGTAAAAGTCCTCTTCATTGAGGCTGAAAGAACTAAAACACAATCGTCTGATAATTGGTTGCAATTATAATTTCTGTAAGGACTGATTGATCCTTGCTGGCACGCTCGCATTTACAAAATTACCCTTCGAAAAGCCAAAAAAGCCAACAGCCCCGAGTGGACGAACCACCGCCGGATTCTTATTTTTCTGTGTCAGGTTGTTCGGGCTTAATCTATTCTGCCGGTGTTTCTCCTGCTGAGTTTCCTGTTTGATTGTGTTTAAAATCAACACCCACAAAACATACAAAACTAGTAAATTTATAATTGTTAGGGAATATAAAAAAAGGTGAGAGTAGAAAATAATTTTAAAATGATACTGGTATAAGTAATTATGTATTAAATAATGTAATTAATTTTGTACTTCCAGTATTTAAAAATTAATTTTTTTACATTCACTTTTTGAAATTCTTCCAATATTTTATTATATATAATTGTATTACTATAAGTAAATAAAAATCAACAAATAAGGAATGACATTTTACAATTTTTGTTAGAGACTGTAAAAATATATGCAGAATGATGGTTTCACGCGATGCTTAAAAGTGATTGGGCTTCCGTTTGGGAAGTGGGTTGGCTTTTTGACTTTTTGACTTTTTTGGCTATTTTAGCCTGGGCTAAAAAGCTTAGTTTAGGAAGGATTTTTTGACTTTTTGGCTTTTTTGACTTTTTTTGTGAGAGAAGATTGTAATAATTATGGGTTGGATGTGATGTTTTGTTTGTTATGGCTAAAATAGCTTATTTTGTCTTTTGTGACTAAAATAGCCCGAAACTAACTTGCCAAACGGACCCTGAGGGTATAGCATACGGCTTATTTTGGGAATCTCATGAAAAGTCAATTTTTAATTTTTTTTTTTGAGTTATATTATTTTTTTACATATTTTTTTTAAAAAAAATTAAAAAATTAATTTTTAATCTACTTCCTAAAATAATGTCTACATGGGTGTTCGGTAGTATTTTCGGTAAGGGTGGAAATTTACAATACACGGCACAATAATATGATTCGAATCATACTCGAAATTAGCAATTTAATGTTGACTATTTTCTAATATGAACACGTATATGACACGAACACATATATGATACGACTCGATAAAGAATATTAAATGGGTCGGGTTAATGTCAAATCTGTATAACACGAAATTGACACGGATAATGTGTATAATGAAGACTTAATTACACATTTTAATATTATTTCTACTAAAAAATATCAAGACATTTTTTTATCTCTTACATAATCACATCCAATTTATTAACAAGTATATGAAATACATTTTAAATTAATATAGATTTTTTGCTTTTTAATTAACTTGTATTTTTATTATTTTATTTGATTAATCTAGTCAATAAATAATAAATTAAATTTTTATAAATTAAGAAAATAAAAATTAAATTGAAATCAATATATTTTTATAATTAATTTATTTAATAGAGATTTTAATTAAATTTAACTTGTGAAGAAAATTTCAAATATTTTTTCATACATTTAATATTTTTAATTAATAGTAAATGTTTTTGACATGACACGTTAACACGACATGAACCAAACACAGTCCAAAAATGACACGACAGGATAACATGAAATAATAAACAGGTTGGGTTAGTGTTGAGATAATTCTGACACGAACCTGAAATGACATGACATAAACACGACAGGACGCCCTACCCTTAATTCTCGGTCATTTATTAGGGTCAGTGGCAAATTTGTTAAATTACTAACGGAATAAAAAATTATTTGGTGCTCCTGTGTGGTGGTATTTCTCATCAATTACAATACATCATATCTCTTAGGCCATGTTTGTTTCCCTGCTTCAGAGGCCGGATTGGATTAGGTTGGTTGTGGGTCTTATTCATAGCATGTTTGGTGGTAATAGGAGAGCCAAGATTGATACTCCATTCGGTTTAGTAATCCCCTTCTGTAGGCGGATTAGCTTGGCTGGGTAGAGGGTGAGATTGAAAAAATAGTCCGAGGATTAGAGTGTATCCGATCGTCTGCCCAGACTTTTGGCCGGTTTGACTGGCCAGTTGACCGAAACAATGGTTTTTTTTTTTTTTTTTAAAAACCATGTGTGGCCTGTTATTTCTAAAAAAAATTTATATTTGTTTTAGATTTTTTTTATACATAAAAATATATTTTTTTATTTTATATAAAAATAATTTAACAATCCCCTCACTTACAATTATCATCAAAACAAATATATTTTTATTTAATCTCCTCATTAACAATTCCCACACTAACAATTTCTTCACTAACCATCTCCTCACTAACAATTTTATTTAACATAATCCACCAAACAAACGTGATCTTATTGTTCCCTAATTATTCAATATAAAATTGTGAACCTCACATCTTTCATTAATCATGACACTCTTGGAGCGATGGTGCAGGACCAACCAATAGCGTCTCGAAAGAATGACTTTGGATAGGGCTGCAAACAAACCGAACTTTACTGAGCTCGAGCTCAACTTGTTTGCTTATCGAGCTCATTTATTGAGTTCGAGCTCGGCTCGATAAGTAACTGGCTCGAGCTCAGCTCGGTTCATTAATATTAATGAAACTCGAGCTCGGCTAGTCTCGGCTCAATAAGGTTTTTTTAGTATTATTTATATTATTTAAATAAAAAAATATTATTAATTATAATTTAAATAAAGATAAACGAGCCGAACCTATTCGAATTTGAATTCAGCTCGTTTACTAAACTAGTTTAATATTCGAGCTTGAGCTTGAGCTCGAGCTCGAGCCCGGGCCGAGCCGAACCTGTTTGTGAAAAGTTTAATTCATTTGCGGCCTTAACCTGTTTGTGAAAAGTTTAATTCATTTGCGGCCTTAATTTTGGCAAGCCAATTTTAGATTTTTTTTTACTAAAATCTACAAAAAAAAAGAAAAAATAGACTAAAATAACTAATAAAATAAAATGTCACATTAAATACACAATTATTTTATTTTTTTATCATAAATATTATACCTAATTATAAAAAATCTAACTCTTTTTTTAAATATAAATGTTTTAACTTATTAAAATAATTAAAAATTAAAATAACTTATTAAAATAGACCTTTACCAATGACGGCCACAGAATTGACAGCGAACTAAGCAAGCATGGCCCACCATTAAATGGGACTGTTCTCCCCCACCTGATCCACCCATATAAGGCCATCTCCAATGGTTCATCAAACTTTGCATCAGATTTGAAATTTGATGAAAAAGTTACTTTTTTTCATTCCAATGGTTTCACCAAATTGATATCAAAATGAGAATGGAACAAAAATTTCATCAAACTGAGAACACACACCAGATTTCAATATTTCACTGTGCTTGACCGTTGGGGTGGGCCAACCAGTCAACCAACCGAATGTCCGACCGGTTGACCCACCGGTCGACCGATTCCCTTTCAAATAGATAGGTTCAAACTTGTCAAAAAGGTTCAAACAAGTGAAAAGAAAAAAAAAAAAAATTTAGCCTTACCGGTCGACCCTTCCCTTTTGATGCACGATTGGAGCAAGCCATATCAGATTGAGAAAATTGGCTTTTTTTACTCAAATTTGGTGAAAATTTTGATTCACCATTGGAGATGCTTTAATTATGAATAAAGATTGAGATTTGTAAATAAAAAATAAAAAATAAAAAAAATTCTAAAGGAGGTTTAATGGTCTGGAGTTTATATGTGATGTGATGGTAGCGTTTGGTAATATTTATATTTTTTATTTATGTTTACAAAAAATTTATAAATTGATTTTTATTTATTTTTAGAAAAACATAAACTACAAACGCATTTGGTTTGAACAAAATGTTTGAAAAATTTTAAAAACAAAACTAAAAAATATGTTTGTTCACGCTTAAAATATTTATATTTATTTTTTATTATTTATGACAATGGGATCATATACATTATAATTGGGAAAAAAAAATTAATTAATTCAAAAAAATTTATTTGAAAAAAAAAATTTGTTAGTCAAACTTTTAAAATTTCTGTTTAAAAGCCAATGTAAACTCATTTTTTGAGTTTACGGTTTTTCTTCAAATTTATAAACTGAGACAACCATATATAAACCAAAAAAATTATCAAACAAGTTTTTATGATAATTTTTAAAATTTTTGAAAATATAAACTGAAAACGAAATGGTACTAAATATGCCCGATGTGTGTGAGTTTTTTTTATTTTTTTTATTTTGTACCTTTACCACATCATTAGAGCTCTTTCTAGAATTCAAAAATTAAAATTCTATATCATTTTTGATATAATTATAAGAAAAAATGTTTTAGAGTTCTAAAACATGAGCTTTACAAGGGCTCTGATTAGTTGGAAGCCATTACAATGTGATGTGTATGTTATTTTTTATAATTTTTATTTTTTCTATTGCCATCTCAGTTGATCTAAATTAGTTGGAACCCATTACAATGTGATGTGTATGTTATTTTTTATAATTTTTATTTTTTCTATTGCCATCTCAGTTGATCTTATTTTAGAGTTATATTTTTAGAGCTCTCTATCATTATCCAATTATAAGTGTTTGGGAAGAGCCTTTTTAGGATTTTTAAATTAAAATAATACTAAAAGATAAAATTAATTAAAATAATTAATAATATATAATATCACATAAAATTCATAATCATTTTATTTTTTCTCTCATAAACATTATATTCAATTATAAAAAAAATAAAAATTTAACCAACTTCTCAAACATAACTATTTTAACCTATTAAAATAGTCAAAAACTAAAATAATTTACTAAAATAGTCAACTTTCCAAACACCCCTAAATCTATCTAGGAAGTTATTTGACAGTGATGTTTTCAAAATTTAATTACAAAATTATAAAAAATATATATATAATTTTATATATTAATGTTTAAAAAGAATATCACTGATTTGAAAATATTTTTTTAGCTATGCACTGAGAAGTAATTTCCTCATCTAGCCAACAGTTACTTTGAGCTTGAAGTAGGGGTGCAACTCGTGCCCAGCCCGAGTTTTTTTAGGCTTGGGTAACAATATCTTGTAATCTGGACGGGCCTGAGTAGATTTTTGATGGTCGAATTGTAATTCAAGTTTGGCCTGGGCAGAGTCAGCGGCTAACCCGAGCAACCCGAACCGAATTGCATTTAATATATTATATAAATTATATAATATATGTATAAATTAAATAGCTGGTCCTTAATTTTTTTTTTTGGTGGTCTTTTGCCCTTGGATTAGCATCTTTTATTTAGACCATTAGATTAAAACTAAAAACAAAACTCTACCTTATCTATTCTTTCTTCCCTCTCTCTCAGACTCTCATTTCATTTCTCCATGAGAGTTGAAGAACGGCGGACGACAACGACAACAATGCCACCCTTTCAATAAGCTTCGATGCCAAACAAAACTGGTAGATCCCTCTCTGTGTTTGTATTTGTGCTTCAATTTGTCTATTTTTGGTCACTCGTCGTTCGATTACCACTCAAAACCGGTGATATTGATTTTAGAGGACTTTGGATTAATTCCATTTGGATCTAGTCGAAGAGCATTGTGAAATCAATCTGGGAGTTGCAACAGTAGAGCTTGCACTTGCCAATCTTCTTTACTCATTTGATTGGGAATTATTTGCTGGGATGAAAATTGAAGATATTGATACTGATATCAATCCTAGTCTTACAATGCATTAGAGAAATGCTCTTTGCCTAATGCCTAAGAACTACTCTATTTGTTGTATGGAATAATAAAGTACTGTTTGTTGCCTTGTGAAATTTACTGTTATATGTAACAGCGTTTGTGGTTTGGATGATGTTTAAGTTTGTTGTATGGACTAATGGACTTATGTATATAATGAAGCACTATTTGCTGTATGAAAAAATTCAGAAGCTGTTTGTTGCCTTGTGAAATTCGGGCAATTCGGGTTAATCCAAGTTCAAATTATGAAGCTTGGTTCGAGCTTGGGCAGCAATGCTCGGGTTGATGGTCAGGCTTGAGCGGGCTTGGGCACTGCCAAACACAATTCGAGTTAGGCTTGGACAAATCTCCAACCCGACTGAACCCGCCCGAATTGTACTCCTAGCCTGAAGTCAATGTTCTTGTGCTCTACATTAATAATTATTTGTCTATAAAAATTAATCATTTTTTTTAAACTGTTCAAAGATATTATAAAATAAACAAATGTTAACAAATATCCCTTACGCATTATTTAATGTTGAGTTTAGTGTAAAAAATATTTTGAAAATGGTAAAAAAGTTTAAAAAAATATGTTAAAATGAGTTAAAAAAGTGTTATAAAATTAATGAAAAGTGTATTGAGTTATATATTTATTTTGTCTTTTTCTTGTAATCTCAAGACACTTATTAGTAAGGCACTCATTAGCAAAAATGCTAGAGACTCTATAAAAATATGTTAATTAATAAATAGTGTTACTTTAAAAGTGTTAAATAATTTTACCATTTTGAGACAATTGTATCAACTGAGTGAAACTTGTTCCATGTGAATGTCATTTTGTTGTAAAGTTACAAATTAGCAAAATTCACATAAATTTTTTTTCTAAATATAATATTTCATAAATTTTAATTGAATTATTTATATGTTTAACTATGAGTATATATATAATTATATTTTTATAAAAAAAAATATTGTGGTACATATAACACAAAAAGATACTCTAGTACGTTATACTATAAAAATGGAACTTAAATACTTTTGTATGGTTTTTTGTAATTTTATTTTAAAAAAGTATGTTGCAATGTATAAAATGTTGAAAAATAATATTCACACAATTATGCTGAAAATGTAAGTTAGATAAATATATGTGATAATTTTATTTATATAATTTAAACATTAATGGTCATTAATTGATAAATTTTTTACCTTTTACTATGTTGTAATATAATATGATATTTCAATATTTAAAAAAAATAAAAATAAATCTAATGTCATATGAAGTTAGCATATATTATTTAAATTATACTTTTAGGTCATATTTGTTTGGATGTATATGAGTTTGGGATTAGACTAATAGTCTAATAAAATTATTAATCCGATGTTTGGTTAAACAATTGAAATATGGACTAATAATCCATCCGGATATGGTATCCCATACATGATGGACTATTCAATCCCACATAGGGGGTGAGATATAAATTGGAGGACTAAGCCAAAGTTTGAAATATTAGTCTCTCCTTATAATCCTAACTCAATCCAAACATAGTATATAATACACAATTCAAAGAGATTCGTAATCATAGAACTATCAATCATGAAATGTTAATCTAACCTAATCCAGTCCGTCCAAACAAAAAAGACCCTACAGTACATACTTTTCTTTCAAACTATACATATATCCAATATAATTTCTATTCAACTTCTTAAAATAATATTGTTTATATACATATAGGCATACATAGAAATAATTAATTAAAATTTATAAACTATCTCCTAAAAAAAATTAAAATTAAAATTTATGAATATATTTCATTTGAGAATTGATTATTTTAATAATTTTTTAATTTTTATATAAAAAAAAAATGTAAAAAAATAGAGAGAATGATGTGATAATCTTTTAATTATTATTATTATTTTTTTTTTTACGACTAAAATATGTAGAGCGGAGACCACATTCCACGCTACGATAACATCATCCAAGTAATCATCTCCAATTCTCCAAAAACCTATCTTTCGATTCATTCCCTTGTGATGTTCTTGGAAATAATTGAACCCTGTTTTGGTTTTCCTCAAGGAAATGTGGGCAGTGAAAAGAAGTATCAGAAACTTGTGCGACTCAGTCACCGGTTTCTTTAGCAGCGGAGACCACATGCCTTGGTGCGATCCCAACACCATTGTCGTAAGCATCAATCTATCTATCTATCTATCTCCCTTTTCATTTTAATTGCCCCCTGTTTGGTTCCTGAGAAAAATGTGGCATGTAAGAAAGTGTATATTATTATAAACTGCTTTGAGGTTTTTGGGTTTCTTGACTTTTTAATTTTTCTTCAAATCCGGAACTGTTTTGTGACTAGTTTTGATGGACAGTATTCATGTGCATATGTTATTACTAGTGGTGAGTGCAAATGCATGTGTTTCCAATTTTAAATGTAAAATTTTGGATGGTTATATGATTGAGGGGCAATTCGATGAATGAGAAAAACCATTTTTTAATAGTTTTTAGGCAATTTGATGAATGAAAAAATTGTTCGGAAGTTATTGACAGTTAAAGGGCATTCTTGGAAAAGAACAAAAATGTGACAGCGTTTACACCAAATGTAATAGAATAGCTTAGTTTTGTACAGTTTAATGGGAACAGTATCAACTGGCAACTGCCACTTATTATTTATGGATGAATTCTTTCTATTTCTATGTGCTTTGTAAATTTGTGGGGTCACAATTGGAGAAAAATTATTTAGATTTTGGGTATGTGTTAATTTGTAAACTTGTTTGTAGCTGTTGGGTTACATTTGCCACTTGATGAATAGGGCCACACGATTTTTTAGAATCAAAAAGAAAAATGGAAAGTGTTCAATTGGAACATGAAAAATATGACTAGATTAGCGCTAGTTACTCTTCGGGGCAGAGGGGAAGAAAGGAGATTGTTTTAATTTGTATTTTGAGAATTATAAGTTGTTTTGTGCCTGTTGAATATGATATGTTGAGTAATATGAGCTTGGGGTGGATGATGATAAATTTAAATTTGTTATCTTCTGTAAAATTCACTGGGGTTGTGGTTGGAATTTCTGTTCCAAAATTAGTTTTTTCTTTTATTTCTCTTCTCAATGCAAACTTAGTGGCAATCAAGCAATGAAAGTGTGTTATGTCTACGACATTTGGTTTTCCATCTTTTGAGCAACATTCCCTGCAGTCCTTGGTTGAATCGTTCTGCCTATGTCAAGCCTTGTAATGATTTTCTATTTGTAGCTATTATGTTTTTTCATTTGGAGGCTGACCACTATACAGGAGAATATATGCTCAATAAGTTTTCTTGTTGATTGGAGTGCAACAGCATTACTGAAAGATATTGTTGATCTCATCCGTGCTTAGAGATATTTTGTTATCCTTATTGCTGATACAAAAAAAAAAAAAAAATGATTGGAATAAGCACTGAAAATGAGTCTAAGTCAATGTGATTGTTTTGTCAAGTAGTTTTTTAAATCTTCAGAACCATATCAGATTCTATTGTCAGCATTAACTCTTGTTTGTGATTGAACTATGTTTTTTCCTGCTTCAGAAAAGATGTAGAAATCCACAGCACTTTGCTATTATTAATATTTTATTTCATGACAATAAAGACATAACCCCCAAGGCATCAAATGCTGCTGTGGCAGTGGCACTATCCATGTATATGAAATTTTCTCTGGTTCTTCCGCACCTTTGTCTATGCTCTGAAGTCTTTCGTGTGTAGGGCTGTGAGAGAGAAGTTTCAGAGGCTGCAAATGGTCTCAGATGAACTAAAGAGTGAGAGAATTATATGGTTATCATGGGCTCTTGTTCATTCCAAACAACCAGAAGACATGCAGCGTGGGATGGCTATGCTTGAAGGTCAGAACCAATAAATTCAGTACTAAATAATTTTTCTTTACAGCAAGGAGTTTATAGTTCTCATACGATTGTGATTTCAATCTTGTTTAATTATTCCACTTATTCCATTTAACATCCTCCTGTTGTTTACACTTTTATTTTACTCTCTTTGCCACCAATCTTCACTGTAACTATCACCTCACCCTGATCTTGTATGTGCATGCATGTGCATTGTTGTGTCTCTTTTTGTATTTTTTAACTTGATTTGTTTCTTTATTCATGGCAAAATGGAGAAAAAAAGGAACTTAACAGCCAGTGCACTTACTAAAAGTTGCATGTTGTATACACATTTTTGGATGATTAGTTTAGGGGCCATCAAAAGTTTACTGCATTTTGTGCTCCATACTTGTTTATGCTTGAGAAATTCAAATTATTAGCTCAACGTAGCAAACCTCAAAGTTGTGGACTTGGTGCTGACCCCTTCTGTAAAGAGTTTGTAAACGGTAACTTTTGTATCTGAAGTAATCACCATCGTTCCCTTTGGAGTCATGATTAGCTTTGTTTATGCTATTGCTGCTTTTCTATAATTTTTCATTGCACCTTTGTGTTTTAAGTTTCTATTGATGTTGGAAGCTGCACAGAACAGATGCAGTTGACTTACCATATTTGTATTGCTTCGAAATTCTGAGCGTTTACTTGTGATTTTGTATATGAAATTTCAGCCCTTGTCAGAAACTGAACAATTCTTCTTTGGCAGCCTCATTAGCCAATAGTGGCAGCCCATTGCAACAGAGGGAAAAGCTTTATCTTCTTGCTGTTGGGTATTACAGAAGTAGTGAATATCGAAGGAGCTGGCAGCTTGCAGAACAATGTTTAGAGGTTTGTTTTCCCTTTACTGTATTTCATCAGAGTTTATACCTAGTATTTCAATTTTCTTTTCAGGTTCTTTTTCATACCTACATGATTTTACTTTGTGTGATGTGTGATTGATTATCTTTCAGATTATAATTTCAAAGAAATGATATTCAAACAAAATAATAATAATATAATAATTTGAAAGAAATGACATGACTTGCATTTCCTGTTACTAGTTTTGATAATTTGATGTTTTTCACAATGACTTTTTATCATGGATCTGAAGGGCAATTCATCATTGAAATGCTATGACAGAGTTATATTTTGATCTGTCTAATCTCTGGCTCATTTTAAATTCCTTCATCTACTCAAATAATCTTCAAATCACCCAATTATTGACTACTACCATAACATAGACAATGTACGTCTAAATGAACTCTTTTTTTTTAAAGTAATTTTTCTTTCTGGCTTATTATGTTCTTTTTATATTTTGACTTTAATTTAACAGAGTATAATTATAGAAAATTTCATGTGCATGGGAAATCACATACGTATTTCATTTGTTGCAGATTGCACCTGATTGGATGCAAGCTTTGACCCTCAAGAAGACTGTTGATGATCAAATCACTAAAGGTGATGTCTTGTACTTCTCTTTATCAATTTTTCAGATCTTAAAGAAACTGAAAATACACTTCTTTCTTTTGTTGTTGTTGTTGGTGTGCAGATGGTGTTATTGAAATTGGCATCACTGCAACAGTTGTAGGACTTGTGGCTGGTGGGATTGCTGCATCTTTAGCTCGAAAAAATTGATTAATTCAATAT
This sequence comes from Camellia japonica, assembly GCA_030407325.1. Lineage (NCBI taxonomy): Eukaryota > Viridiplantae > Streptophyta > Magnoliopsida > Ericales > Theaceae > Camellia > Camellia japonica. Next base: position 18,393,535 of record JAPPVO010000017.1, on the reverse strand, counting down.
TGACTGCAGAATAACATACTACCAAAATTGTCTTGGGTCAATTTCCTTTTCTTTTTTTCTTTTTTCTTTTATTCTTTCTTTTTTTTTTTTTTTTTTTTTTTTTTTTAAATATTGACAAGCGTAATTGTAGAAAGAAGGAATCGAACACTACTGCTGCAATCCAACCTGTTGGCAGCTTGTTATTGTTTTGGTGAAGTAGATTGATAATTTCATATAGATGAGAATTGCCGTTGTTGATTGAAATTTACTTAATTCATTGATCTTATTATAAACAAATTTTAGTACGACTGCAGCAATGTAGAATGCATTTTGTGGCTGTCATAATTTTTATTTATTTTTACTGAAATCAAGGAGGGATAGTTTTCTCATTGTTGTTTTGGAGTATGGTTTTGAAATTCATGTTGCTGGTTTGAAGCTCAGTTTCGGCAAAAGATCAAGTTAGTTTGACATTGTTTTTTGGGCTGTTTTCCTTCGTTTTTTGTTCATATTTTTTGTCTTCCTCTGAAGAGAATGCTTTGGCTTCTTTTGGGAACATGAAAATAAGTCAATTTATTAATTTATTTACGTCATATCACCTCTTTACTTTTTGTATATTTTTTCAAAAAAAAAAAAAAAAAAAAACCAAAAAAATCAGTAAGCTAATTTTTTCCTACTTCTCAAAACAAGTCAAAATAGGCAATTCCTACAATTCGATGGGTTTATAATTGTGCTCCAATTACTGCTGTTAAATTTATGATGTATACATTATTCTAGAATAAAGATTTTGGCAGCTTATCCCCGTTGCTTTGCCTACATATACTTGGATATATTGAGAGCCGAACTCATGACCTTATAGTAAAAAGCACGAGTTTTGGCCACTGAGCAGTCCAAAAAAAAAAAAAATTTAAAAGTCAAATTTTATAATAACAAAAATACAAAAGTGAACTTATTTTTGAATTTACAAAACTTCCGTCGAAATTTTTCTATTTTTCAAAAGGTTTTAGGATTGTCTAATCTAGATAGACCTAAAAAGTAAATATCTTTTGACTCAAAATTGAAAAAGTTCACAAAAGGCAAATATAAGCCTAAAAAATAACACAATTCACAAGCTGCAATATACATTAACAAGCACACACATACTTGACATTCCCACCAACAGCATCAATGTCGACATAATAAAAGAACATGAAGATCATAGACCTATTAACTTCTACCAACCAAAGTTTCAGCATGAGTTAACACAGATGACATATAGTCAGACAGAAAATCCTGAAAATGGGCAATACACGCATCACCAAACACAGCGATAAGTGACATGAGACTCTGTAATTTCATCACTGTAACTAACTTTCACCACTTGCCCCTTCTCCCATCCGTAATACCGTGCAATTGCATCTTTTTGTAGCATCCGAGGAATCTAAGGGAAAACACAAAATGAGGTCAGTCAAATTCATTGGAAGGATTATGCAACATCACTGTGTTGAACACTATGAACATCACTATGTTCTAGCATCACATATGTAATATGTGTGTTTACGCGCGTGCAAGCATGCATGCGTGTAAAGTACAGAAGATGTATGCTGAACACTAAAATATGGACAAGATGCATTTGCTCAGCCAGAGCCAATATTTGTCACAAGCTGTGTACCAGATGTACCAGATGAGCCTCAAACAATAAAACCTAGGTGATCCTCTATTCTTGATTTCACTATTGCTGAGTAGGATATGATGACTCCATTCGGGATCAAGTCAAACATTGACATTTGATTTGAGGGTAGTACAAGGGTCATGGCCACATCCCAGTGTATACAAGCAACTCTCTTATATTATGACATCTGGATTGAGTAATTTTCAGACTAATTACTCATATCCTCCAACCAAGGTTATCTTCCCAACATCCAACTTCACATGGTTTAACATATTCGAGAGATTTACATTTGATGTTAAATACATCATATATTATGTATGTGTAAATACATTGAAGAACTCCTACGACATCAATGAGGAATAGCTACTTCTAAGCAGCACTAAATAAATATTTTAGACACCAGTATGTTAAGAATCAAAGATCAACTACGAAACACCAATGTATTTATGCCCATTTTCCATGTTGAGAAAATGCAGTTTTATAAAAATAAAAGTGATAATAGAACCCACAACAAGAATATGAGTTCTCAACAGCTAAGCAATAAAAATAAAAACAAAAAACTTCCTTAAATAGCAACATCCTTTTTTAGCATTTTCAAGTTTAAAATAGCAAAACTATCACAAATTGATAACTAACCTGTTTTTCTTCCAAACTAAACTTCTTCAAGAGGTTCTGCTTCTCCTTATCATTAAGTACTCGATGCGTTGGCTTTAACACATGCTTTGTAATGTTAACAAGCAAGTCGGTAATCTAAATACAGAACGGTACGACATTAAAGGCATGAAATAGAATTTAATCACAAAAGTAAGCCAAATGATTTAAAAACGGGCAGCTTTATCGAAGGATTATTTGAAAAATAATCAAAACTACTAATTTGACAGAGTGCTCTCTCTTTCTCTTGCTTCCTCGTCCAACTCTCCTCTTGTAAGCCAAATATACTCCGAAAAAACAACTCGACATCCTCCTCCTTGAGGATGAATTTGTTTTCTTTTCTATACTCCCACATCCCACTAAAATTACTCAAAAAACTTTCTTTAATCATTGCAATACATTCCTAAGGATCCAGTCAAACCTCACATAAATTTGTTTTGGCCAATAAGGATTCCACTCAAATTAATCATCACCAACAACATTTCCCTTATTACTCATCCATGATGAAAATTTTAAAACTATTTCTGAATGGCTTGAGGGTCTCAATGCCTAAAGTATTGAACCGAACAGTTTTCCCCCACAGAAAATGCATGACATATACATCCCTTCTAAAGGAAATCCTTCAAGTCAACTGTGCTTGCAGCTAATATTCATCGATATTTGCTTAATTGTTGGTAGGTCAGTTATACTTAATGGTCACAAATCAAGCATTAAAACACAAAACGATACTCTGGAATGCCAAAATTTGCAGCTCAACATAGTAACAGTAATGTAAAGAATGGGGAAAAAAAAATGCAATACTTCGATAATACCAGAAACTTACTTGGAATATTTCAACTTTGAAGGAGAAAAGATCCACAGCTTTCTGAGCTTGATTTGTCATTTGATTTTGCACCACTAATATCAGCCGAGTCAAACTTTCTCTGTTCATTATCTGAGATGCAATGCTGCGAATGGTATTAACTTTTACCGCAGTTGGTTCACAGAAAATGACGAGAACCTGCAACCAGGATGATGAAATATTTCATTACGTTCAATCAAAAAGTATTCTTTCAATTGATAATACATAACAGCACACATAAAAATATAAAGCTACAGGATAGATGACAGGATAAAAAGCTACTGTTCCTGCTGTTTTAACTAGGGGGTTGTTTGGGATGACCTAAATAAGTGTACTTTTTGTCTTTTTACGAAAAGATGTGCAGAAAAGTAGAGAGGTGATGTGATGGAAAAAAGATGAAAAGATGAATTATATTGGGGTTGCCAAACTTAGCCTCATTAATGGCTTTCATAAGTTGTTGGGCATTTAAACCCCAAAGTTTTATCTTTAGATTCACAAAATTGGACTTTGCTTTGGTTTCACCAATGAACAACAGGAAACACCGTATCATACCGTGCTCCATCCCCCATATGTTTTGTGATTGAATTTGGGAATTACAAGATAGGTTGTGTTGAGATTTCAACAAAAACGATAAATAATTCATCTGTGAATATTCTATCAAGTTCATACATCAAATGATCATTCTCAGTGACAAATATAGTTCACAAAATAAGCGTAGAACATTATTATGACCTAATATTCCTTTCATTGCCTCAAATAAGTTTAAGTTCTCATCTGAGTTGCATGAAAACTGTATGTCACTCATTGTACCCCCCCTCTCCTAGCCCTTTCTTCACATTCCAATTTCCAACTCATAATATGTTCCCTTTGAACACAACCTAAGAACGATGCTACAGTTAACACAATGCTTTCACGCACCCTGTAATAACCCGTTTGGATCGAGTGATTTGATAAGAAATGATTCGAAAGAAAACTTTTTTCCAATGTTGGGTTTACAAATTAGGTAATAAATAGTAAAAAATAATGTGAGAAATAAAGAGAAAGAGCTCTTTCTTATCATCATGCCACTTTCATTTCCCCTTTTTTTGGTGGAATTTAGTGCGAAAGCAAATTGATTGGGGCGAGCTTCTATTTCCACACACTATTTTCCCTCTGTTCACACATTTTGTCAATCTTTTTTAATTACAATTATCGTACATCAAAACTACCATACTACCCTTATCTTCTTCATTCAAGACCCTAATCTCCAAACCCTAACAACCGCCCGCCACCACTCCAACCACATCCACAGCCGCCGGCCACCTGCCCCATCGATTGGTTGCATAAATTTTATAATACCAAAATTACCCATCAAAATACAAATTAAAAAAAGAAAAAGAAAAAAGAATCACCCAAATTCCTATTTCACATGCTTTTACTTTTTCTACTCATTCATTTAGAAACAATGCATTCAAAACATTTCATATCTATTTATTTTCTGGGAAACCAAACAGAAAGGGGGGTTTGGAAATTCGCCGACCTTGTTGGCGGGGTCGGAGCGGAGAGAGGCGGAGATCCGAAGGCGATCGGTGTCGGGGTTTTGGCCGTGAATGGAGCGAAAGTCCTGAAGAGAGAGCTCGATATCGGAGGAGGACACAGCGTAGCCTCGGTCTCTGAGCATCTCGAGCAGAGTTCTTCGTGCAAGGTAGTATCTGTGACTCTCTTTGCTACCTTCGTCTACGAAGCTACTCAGACATCGTCCGTAAGCTTCTCCATTCAAATCCATGTCCATTGCATCTCCATCCATCTCTCCCTCTCTCTCTAGAATTCAAACTGAGAAGGGAGTGCAAGCAAGGTTCTGCGACTGAGCAATGTGATAAAAGGACTCTGGTTTTTAATTTAGGGTAAATTACACTTTCAAGGATGAAGTTTGGGTTTTTTATTTTTTATTTTTAATGTCACTGTGTCCTTCAAAAATGATAATCTCATCTTATCCCCAAAATAGTTCTTTATTATTTCTAATATTTTAATTTGTATCAACTGCATTTCTAAATTGAAAAAAGGTTGCGACCCCACAGACTGCGACCCCCACGACCCCCTTTGATTTTTCATTGGTCAAAATTGTTTTTTTTTTTTTTTTTTTCTTTTCCCCCCACTCACCAACCCCCACGTGTCTGTGGGGGGTGGAGGGGGTGAGTGGGGGAGGGGGTCTGTATCATCAGTCTTCTAAATTTTACATATAATTTTGTCTCACACTCTAGGCCTTGTTTGGCAGTATCATTTTTTACTTTAAAAGTCAAAATATCATTAAAAAAATTTAAAAGCCAATTACTTATATCAAAAGGTTAAAAATTTTCTTTTATCTCTACTTTTTGTACATCTTTTCATAAAAAATAAAAAAGACATACCAAACATATTAATTTTTTTTACATCATATTTTAGTTAAAAAGTCAAAAAAATTACTAAAAAAACCTATTCCAAGCGAGGGCTAATTTTTGTTTAAAAAATATACCAAAAATAGTTATAATTAGCCTTTGTTTGGGATATTAGTTAACTTTTTGACTATTTTAATCTAGGGTTAAAAAATCTCGTTTGTAATAGACTTTTTGGCTTTTTTTACTTTTGTGAGAAAAAAATGAAATAATTATGATTTTGATGTGATATTTTGTCTTATTAGACTAAAAAGTCTATTTTGTCTTTTTGTAGCTATTTTAGCAAAAAAAAAATTCCAATTTTAACTTGTGATGTTTTGAAAAGTTGGTAAAAAGTTAGCTTTTTGACTTTTTTAACTTTTGGTGGCTTTTTGTATAAAAAAAAACTGATTTTTTGTGGCTTTTTTTTGTATAAAAAAGCTAAAAAACCAAAACACTGATTTTTTACTAAGTTCCCAAATTGCCCCCTTATGCCAAATGAAGGCTATGTCCGTTTCACATTTTACATTTACAAATTTTATCTAATTTCTCGTTTAAATGAACCAAGACATTTGAAATACATATATTCACAAATCAAAATACATCCAAGTTTTTCACTACATATTGGGCTTGTTTGTTTTCGGGTTGGGTGAGATTGTTAGTGTGGAGACTGTTAGTGAGGAGAATATTGGTAATGAGGAGACTAAGAAAAATTGTGTTGGTTTGTGATATATTTTAGTGAGGGGCTTAACTATATATTTTAATATTAAAATATATACAAATACACAAATACTATATGAAATATCATAAATATCCTTTGGTGTTTTTGATATATTTTTGTGGGTGTTGATTTTCGACTACACAACCAAAAGGGGAACTTAGCTGGAGAGTATTAGCAGAATAGATTAAGCCCAACAACCTGCACAAGAAGATGAGAATCTGACGGTGGTTTGTCCATCCGGGGCACTCCGACGATCAAGTCAGTAATCAATATCTCTCAAAGATAGTAAATTGTGCTTAAACTCACAAGAAAAAACTTACTACTCACAGTATATCACACATAAAAACATACCTTAGACCCGTGAAGGTGCCTCGCTTTTATAATGATTAGTGTTTAACTTCCCCCAGAAGTCTTACTTCATGAGACTTTATCCTTTATAAGGATAATATCTATCACAACTCACACTATTTAGATTGAGATGAACTTCATCAAGAGTCTTATCTCTATCCAAATAGGTAGTTTGATGTCATCTAGGACTCTAGTCCTCTATTCATATATCTCGGATTCTAGTATTCCCGCAGAATACCTCAGCAGTGCCCTAAACATCTTGGCAAACATGATCTGCCTACGTGGCACCTTGGCCGATATCTTGGCGTCACCTTAGCCATGTGGCGTCATCTCAAAATACTTCCCCACAACTACCCCCTAGGTTTTATTACCTCAGCAACCTGAGGTAATGGAACCTACATTGTTTCATCTTCCAACATATTAGAGATACTCTTCTGACCGAGATTATGACTCGCCGGCTATAGACACCCCATTTTTTACTGCCCTTGGGCGCTTTATTTCGAACACCCGATGATGAAAGTTACACTGTGCAATCTTTTGAATTCTCAGTGAAGAAATTTGGATTCAAGCTCTAATCGCAACCTTACACTCCATTTTGGCCAAATTATTTTAGACCTTAAAACTCTCATTTTCAAAATATTTTTTTAAATGTTTCTACGATGTTCCAAGACTTGCATCTCGTTTAAACATTGCACTTTCCAGTAAACCGAGTAAGAACAAAGTAGAGATACATGAAAGGGAGGTGAACTCTTTGAAAAATATATGTAAAACATCTTATTTATAGGTTTGGAGTTGAAGAAAATAGAAGGGGAGGGAAGAAAACTAGTTCGGAGAAGTTAGGCATCAATCCGATTAAGATAGAAATGAGCAGTTTTCACTAAAATAGGCATATCTCTTTGCATAGTTGGAATTTAGATGTGAGGCCACCACCATTGAAAAGTAGACTTCCGAGGCTTCAATTTAGACTCAAGAAATACCTAAAATCGAGTCCGGATAAGGGAGATATGTCCATTTGAAGTCAGGCCTAAAGTGCAGTCATTGAGACCCGGCCAAGTCCATTGAAAACCGGCCGTGCCTTATTGAGGCCTGGCTGGGCCTCAATGAAAATTTCTCCAGAGTGTTTTTTAGATCTTGCCTTGTATTTTTAGGCCCGGCTGTGCATTATTAAGGCCCAGCTGTGTGTTTTGAGGCCCGGCCGAGTCTTAGTGGCAAGAAACAGACAGCTAGCGGGAATTCGACAGCTGGCTTTATTTGAAGATATTTTGGACCAAATTAGCTCAAACTCTATAAATAGAGGCCCTTCTGTAACAGCGCCCGCGTGGGACCTCGCTACAGCTCGGACTCTCCTTTTGTGTGTTGCGGTTCTAAATCTGAACCAAAGAGTCCAAATCCGGCAAATCGTTTGAGAAAACAGATTTTTGAAAAGTAGTGCCAAACATGGACTGCTTTGCCAGATTACAGAGTCGTAACCTAAATATTTAAAATGGGAAATTTAGGAAACCCTGACTCGGTGCGAAGGCCACGTGTCCGTCATCACCAAATGTCTCGGCTCGGGAGCTTGGGTACGATCGGGGAAGGTCAGCTATGAGCACCCCCTTTCGCCCGGTCCGAAGACCGGCCTCTACTAACCGTGATATCCGTTTTTGAAAAATATGCGTTCCTATTTCGGTTATTAGCCTAGAATTACTATGTGATGCGCACAACACAAAAGTATAGACTAGATTGCCTAACTTGGAAATAAACATTGCATATCCGTTTTGTCTCGAAAAACGTGTTGGTCTTTGCTACTCGAAAGTAGGCTAAAATACGGATTTCAATGAGTTGTTCCAACTCACGCAATCCAACCTCCACCCACAGGCATTCAAGCAATTTATCACGTAAGCATTTAGCCGCATAGCAAGCATACTGTCATGGCAAACGTTCACACGCATGCGACATGCTAAAGCATAAAAACTTACATCGTACTCCGTGCCAAAACAAGAGACTGGTTAGCAAAACATGCATGACCTAGTTCATGTTAAGTGGCTAATGCAACACAGACATAGATGCAATCTAGAGTAGGCTCGGCTAACCCTAAACATGGCATATGAAATGCGCGAGTAGCACGTATTCAATTTGGAATTGAAAGTACGATGCAGTTTGTATGATGTACCGAGCCCGATGTATGTAAACAAATGCATGAATGCACGCATGCATTGCATAAGGTATGCTAATTTAGATGTGCCCTAATCTACCATCATAAGCAGGTAAATAAAAGGGTAGAAAGAAAATGGGGGTTGGATGACATGCACCCACTCACACACACTTATTACAAATTACCCTCGCTCGGAGGGACCAAAAAATAATACAAATTAATTAACTACGCAAGCTATTAATTATTACAAATTAACTAAATAATTAACAAATTAACTAAGTTAATAAGCAGGAAACGCCTCGGGAAGAGGGCTCAAATGCAGCCGCGACGGAATTGGCTCGGAATCGCACTGCCATGCACGGATTGCCTCTGTTTCCCCTACTATCCTCCTCTGAAAATTGCCAAAGTCCCAGGAGTGCCTCTTAGGGCACTGGGGAGTACACCGGCTGGGGTAGAGCCCACCGGCTGAAGAAGAGGAGGCCACCGGCACTAGATGAAGTTATCGGTTGGCAATTGACTGCCGGTCGGCACTAAATAGTGCCGGCCGGCACTTAACACCTGCAGAACCTGCAACCCACAGCAGCAGAGGACAACAACATCATGGCAATGTGATTCAAGGTATTTATGCACTAACACACCCCTTATCATGTTATTGACTCAAAGGGGCATGTGCCTCGATTCCCGGACCACCAATCGCGCATTTCCATGCATGATGGCCCTAAGAACCAAGAATGCAACTTTGATTTCAATGCATGCATGCAAACAAGCAAACAAGGTGCTCAAACCTCTATCATGACTTGGTCAAGAGGCTTAGCATGCATGTTGATGCAATGAAGTCCTAAACATGTCAACTAGTATGCAATATGGCAATACAATGCAATCATGCAAGTAAGCATACAAGACAAGCATACGAATCAATGGAAGGATGGTCTTATACATGAATTAGGCAACTCAAATAGTCCTAAAATCAGTGGCCAAAATGCTAAGTCAAGAGGGCCAAACACACATGCACACATGTATAAGTTAAGGCACCAACACTTAAGCATAATTAAGCAACTCTTAAACACATCTAAGAGGCACAAACATGGACTATTAGCATACATGAAAGCTCTGAAATCATGCAAAACATGGTGCCAAACCAAGCTAAACAAGACCAAACAAAGCATGCAAATAGCCCGAGTGCTTGAAGCAAGGTAATGAGGCTTTGAACCACACTTGACAAGACCAATCATGGCAAGACTCGAGCAACCAAAAACAGTTTTCAGCATGTGAAAATACACCCAAAACTCACACTCACGGCATCCTAAAGCTCTAAACACACAAGCATGCACAAGGCACCCTTGAATGCATAAAAGGACACACCCCTTAAAGCATGAAAGAGATGACAAAAATGAACATGTGAGCATGGATTAGGGTCTGAAATAGCATGTAAGAGGGTTCCAAACCCTTGAAATCATGGAGGCAATGCATCCTACACATGCACCTACTTGAAGCATACAAGCTACAATGCAAAGGGGCTATACAAAGCATGCCAAGATTGACCCAAACAACCTAGGACAGACCTTATACATGGAAAACAAGCACATTTCCAGTTTATGACCAGCCACAAAAATAGAAGCAAGATAGGCTAACAAAGCATGCAAAATTACGGTAAATAGAAGAGATTATGAAACAAGTGCAAGATAGGGTCCCAAACAGGGTTGAGCCCTCTTCAATGTTGAAGAAGGGCTCAAATAAGCCTACTTACAGTTTATTACATGCTCAAAAACAGATTATACGCCAGCCAAATATACTATGCAAGAATCATGGCATACAAGGGGGTAAGAGTAGTGCTAGATTGCTATCATCAAACAGCCAAATACCCTTCATGAGACATGTAGAGGGGGAAAAATAAGCCACTTTTCAGGCCTGTCGAAGGCCCAAAAATGGAGCATGGTAGGCTAAAGAAACATGCAACAAAATAAGGACCCAAGAGGGTATTGAAGCAAGTCATACATGGGGGTCCCAAACAAGGTTGAGCCCTTCTTCAATGTTGAAGAAGGGCTCAAAACAAGCCTCTTTGTAGTTTACATCGAAGCTCAAAAATACATGCAACTATGGCTTAGATATGAACCAAGAAAATGCTAGTTTTGGGGAAAAGTGTGCTTACCCTTGTAGACCAACAAACCAGCACCCTTGGTCCAAGTTTCTGAGCTCCTAACCTCTGCAAATGACCTCCCAAATGCTGAAATGGAAGATGGAGGTGTTGTGCTAGGTGTTGTAGAGCAAATGATACAAGAACCAAGGTGTTTGGAAGCTTGGATAGGATAGATATAGAGAAGGAGTGGGATATATGTATCTATATCAGAATATATGTATATCCTCTGGTTTTTTGCTTAAGAATCTCCAACCTAGACAAAGGAGAAGGAATGGTGCTTATATAGGCAAAGAAAACTTAATGGCTAAGCAAAAGAGGGAGGTTCAAGAGGTGCAAGAGGTCTTGGCTTATCAAAGAAGCTTGGACAGCTGGTAGGCTTCTAGAGGAAGCCAAGACAAGGGTCAAGGCTTCCTCAAAAGCCTTGAGCAAAGGGTGCAAAATAAGGGCCAAAAGGTGGTCAAGGGTGCAAAATAGGCACATGGATGCACGTGGATCTGATCCTGTGCATCCCAGCTGGCACAGCTGGTATGCACCAGGCTTGGAGGTGCAAAGGGGTCAGGTCGGCCAGAAAATTTGATCATCGGCCAAAACAAAGTGCCGGCGGCACTATTTTCTGCCGTCGGCTAAATAGAGTGCCGATAGGTGATTCCTAGGTTAAAAAATGGCCAGTGGGTATGTAAATTGAAGCCGCGGAAGTTAGCTTTCCAATGGCGCAAACCTTGCATCAAAATTCCTCCTGTGCAAAAAGTTATTCCCTTTTCCGTGAAGCCGCGCAGACTCGATCCAACCGGGATGATGCCCAGCTTCAACCAATCATATCTCCTCCACCCGGACTTGGCTCTAGGAGATTCTTGAACCAAAAATGAATCCCTGGAAGTCTTCTTTCCAATGGTAGTGGCCTCATATTTTAATTCCTCTTGTGCAAAGAGTTACGCCCGTTTCGTGAAGCCCGCAGACTTTTCTCCTTCCCGGATTCATGGCGAACTCCTTCTCCAACCTATTTTCTCCCCTCCTCTCCTCTTTTCTTCAACTCCAAACCCTTAAACACAGTGTTTGGAAGGGTTTGCCTCTCTCCTTGTCGAAGGAACTGAACCTGTGCCCTGCACATCTCTCAACACCGAGCAAACCATCAGTAATGCCCAAGTCTTGAGGGCGGTCAAAAATGGGGTGTCTACACCTTCCTTCCGAATTCAAGGTTAAAAAAAACTTCCAAAAGCTTTGAAGAGCTAAAGAGACCTCCTTCCATCTTCCTTCCTCCTTTGACCTTCAAACCTTCTTTAACTATACATACACAATACATACACAATTGGAGCTTGTTCTTGAAGATTTTTGTTAGAAATTCAAACCATATTTCATAAACTTGAGGGTGTTTGGAATCAAGTTTGATAAATAATCAAATCTTTCTCTCTTCAAGAGGTACAAGCTTGTCACCTCTTTCCTTACTTTCATTTCCATCTTTTTCTTGTGTTTATACACTGCTTTGTATCCATTTCAAGTGCTGAAACTTAGGGTTAAAAGGTTACCAAAGGTAAAGAGGTTTAACAACCTTTCTTGCACCTTATCCTATAGCTCATACCCCTTGTTTTCCTGTTCTTTTCTTTGGTTTACATGCTGATTTTCAGAGTTTAAAAAAGGCTGAAAAACATGGTTTAAAGGTCTCAAAAGTGGAAGGGTTAGCCACATTTCCTTGATTTTGCTTACTAGAGTTATATCTCTTGCTTTTGTCCATCTTCTTGTGCTCTTTAAACACACTTTTAGCCACTGTTTTGGGGCTGTTTTTGGACTGTTTTTGGACTATTTTCAGAGGCTAAAATATGGTTTAGAAGTCCCACAAGTGGAAAGATTAGCCACCCCTCCTTAACTTTGCCTACTAGCTTTGTATCTTTGTTTTTTTGCCTATCTTTTGTGCTTTTTAACATGGTTTTAGCTACTGTTTTTTTATACTTTAGGGGCTGTTTTAGGGCTGTTTTAATTTATTTAAATAGTTTATACTTTGAATATTATAATTGTTATATTGTAAGTCCTTATGGCTTTAGTTATTTAGGCCTTAGACACCAAGTCATTTGAGTTGATAGCTCTTTCTTACTTAATTTCCATGTTTAAGAGCCTTATTTTAATAATCAACTTACCATCCATTTCTTTCATTTGAGAGTTGTTTCAACCGGTTGATGGTTGTTCAAAACATGAGCTAGAGATCTATGCTTAATGGCTTAATCTCTACAGAGGTTCATCGCCAACAGCAGAATCTCTCTTTCATGTTGAGAATCATTTCCCATTTGACATGCTTCTCATTTAGTGGACGTAATGAACCAACCAACATAAAGACAATGAGTTGTCTTGCTTGGGGTTCGGCCGGATGTTATGCCGAATCCGTTGTGTCAAGGGTTGTCTTACATCAATTCATGATGTTTTGGATAAACCTTGAAGCGTCTCTACCTCCTTCTTTGAGTTCACTCCATGATAGAAGGGAGGGGTGGTTATTGTTTATTTCATTCATTGATTTTTGTCCAGAATTGCATCCGGAATCATCAAGCAATCAATTTGCTCATTGATGGTTTTGGAAACAATTCTAACCTTCTCTTGAGGCTTTTTTATGAAAGAGAATGGAGGAAGGGACAAACAGAGCTTGAACAACTTTGTCTGCACTATTTTCACTTCAGAACACAAAACAGAGTTTTGCACAAAACTGAGGCATGGCCGGCCTTCTCTATGCCCGGTCGGGCTTCATTGAGGGCCGATCGGCCCTCAAAATTTGGTTAACAGTGTATTTTTGCAAAAAACAGAGGACAATGGCTGATTTGAAACAGAGCAAGCTTGGGGCAAACAGAGCTATTCTTGAGCATCGTACATGTGCATGCATGCGATTCTTGCGCATCCTCGCTTATATTATGATTATTGTAATTAATTAATTTAATATTATTTATTGTAATTAATCTCATTATTAACGTTTTATAATTATTATTGTCCCTTTATAATTGTTGTAGTTACTTAGCTTGGAGAGAGTTAGTTTATATATCTCGGTTATCCTTGTTATAATAATTTTGGTTATCCGTTATAATAGCATAGTTAGCTAGTTAATTAGCCTCGTTTATTTATTCATTCGTTTTTGTAATCATTAGTTTAATTCGGACTTTCAGATTTTGATTCGTACCCTCTTGCACGAGGGCAATGTTGTAATAATGTGTATGTCTTCCAACCCCACGTCTTTCTCCCTTTTAGTTATTCACTTACGATGGTTAGTATAGAACATCACATTTCATTAGCATTCTTATGATTAGCATCCATTGTCTTGCATGCATATAGGGTTCGGCTCATCATGCTAACCCGATATCAATGTTCAAATTCATTTACTTGAAAACGTGCTCTCTCGCATGTTTTGAATGAAATCATATGCCATGTTCATAACCGAGCCTATAAAATGCATAATGTGTGCGTTGCATTAGTCATATTGCATAAATTAGGAACATGCATCTTTTGCTAACTCTTTCATCTTTTTTTGGCTCGGAGTACTAGGTGAGCAATTTTGAGTTTTAGTATCTTGCATCAAATGTTTGTGTTGCCATGTCCAAAGCATAAATACCATGAGGCTAAGTGCTTAATTGATATAATTGTTTGAATACCTGTGGATGAAGGCTAGATGCTTGAACTGGGATGGTTTGATTAAATGTCTATTTTAGCCCACTTTTTCAAGTGGCAAATTCACAGAACAATTTCAAAACAAAACACGAGATCAAGTATTCCAATTCTTGCAAATTAGTCTATACCTTGTGTACGCACCACATAGTAAATAACTAATAATCAGAACAAGAGTAATCATGTAAATAAAAATCACATCATGATTAGTAGAGGCCGATCTTTGATCGGGCAAGTGAGGTGCTCAATTTATGACCTTCTCTTCTCGAACCTAAGTTCCCGAGCCAAGACATTTTGGTGATGACAGACTAATGGCTTTTAGCACGAGTCTTGGGTTTCCTAAATTTCCCAAAATATTAGGTGGTTACTTTGAAATTTGGCAAAGCAGTCCATTTTTTTGCATTTAATTCAAACATCAATTTTTCAAAAAAAGAATTGCTGGATTTGAACTCATTTTATGTTTTCATTATTTCACATTGCACTTGTGAAATCAGATTCAGAACCACAAGTGGAGTCCGAACTGTAGGGCTATTCGCCTTCCGAAAGGGGCGCGGAAAGTCAAGCTACACCGGCATATCGAAACAAGGACTCAAATGTCCACTCGTCAAGAATCAAGAACCAAGAATCATCATGTTCTATCTCACTTAGGTCCAACATCTCAACAGAGATCACACTACTAGCAGAGATCATGACTTACTAGTTCAAGAACATCAAGATCTCAATATCAACTCATTAGGAACCAAGAACAAATAAGTTCTGTCCTATCCAAATTCAACATCTCAACCAAGATCAACATCTCAACCGAAATCATTATCTCAACCAAGATCAACATCTCAACCAAGATCATCATGTCAACCAAGATCAATTATCTCACATCTCCAAGAAACTTGAATCATTACAATCTGTCACCCCTTTCCATTCCAACAAAACCTTCTCACTTTCCCATTTTGTCTTCTCTGTGTCCTCAGACTCCCTCTCTCTCTCTCTTTTGGCCTCTGTAAACCATCATCACTGTTCTTGAAGCATTCATTACTATGAATACTCCATTTGTACCCAAGGTTCAAACTCTACCAACTGAACCAAACTAGCAGCCAAGCACTTTATCAGCTGCTCCATGCATCAACCCACTATTTCAATGGCAGTGCAAACGTCGACATAGTGACAATCTTGCAGCTAGAACCAGGAACAGGAAACACTGAGGTCTTAAGCTCCCAGCCTTAGACCTTGATAATCCTTCAATCGCCTTATCTGCAAGTAACCATCGTCGTGACCAATGACGACATGTCTCGCCGAACTCTGTCGTAGAAGACCTTCTTGCTGACATCTCTGATATCATAACTGTGTAATCTACTCCATCTTCTTATAGTCAATCCAACATGCTTATGCCTCTATCTACTCAATATCTCGAAAGAGAAGCCCATGAAGTAAGATGACCAAGTTATAGCAAGAAGCAGACGCCAAGGCTTACTCTAAGGGGTAGGTCGCTACAAAACACAAGTTAGCATGCCCTACAACAAAGGCTACTATCTCAGCTGGATGATAGCCCTCAAAAGGTTGTTTGTCCCAAGGACTCACCTCTCCGTAACATCGGTCAACTCAATGTCCCTTTCCCTCCCTCTCCCAATCAATCTGAGGATGAGGCCAAGGAAGCAGAAGAGGCCAACGACGAAGAGGCTGAAGACAAAAAAAGAGGCCGAGACCGAGTTACAGAGAAAGAATCTGAAGCTACTACTAGGACCAAGTCCCTTACTTTAAATGATCAAGTCCTGGACTTGACTGAGGAGGATGAGGTCTCTAAGAGCACCTCACCAAAGAAGGTTGACACTTCTAAAACCGAAATCACAGCTGTTGCAAAGAGCTTGGACTAGATTCTTCTGGAAATCGATGCTGAAATCGCAGCCAAGAAGTCTGCCAAGCTGTCTACCAAGACCATAACAATGCCAACAGCTAAGGTTGAACAGTCTGAGATCAATGCACAAGATCCTACTACTTAGGAATTTTTCTTTCCATTGTACTTTTTTCTTTGTAGTTGTATTTTCTTCTCTGTTTTGAACAGTATCTGTTTTGTTAGGCCGATGTGCCTGTTTATGTACTTGAACAAGCTATTTCTTTTTCAATACAAGTCTTCTCTTTCTTCTAAGTGTTGAATATTGCTTTCATATATGCTTTTTATATCTTCTCTGTGCCGTGTATATTTTTTCATACTAAGAATTTTTCTTGACTTCCTAAGTCTGACAACTTGGTTTCTCACCTCGGATCCGAGGACCTCAGATACATCCAAATCTCAGGTGACAACTCTTGTTAATTATCTCGGCCGAATTGCACTTGTAACTTTTTTTCATCAACTTTTTACAAGTGCTGTTTCTTCATTTGTACTTGCTATCTTTTGGCAAGACTCCACCCTTCCAAGTCTAACAACCTGGCTGGGTATCTTGAATAATTACACTTCGGGTACAGTACAGTACTGTCATCTCGGATTGACTTATCTCAGATAGTATCACTTGTCAATGATCTCGAATAACATCAATTTTCAAAAAATTCCACAAGTGTTATGCCCATTCCCACTTCTTGCCCCCTAATATGAACTTAAGTACCACTTACGTTCACATTAAGAACGCATCACATGGTTATCGCCTAAGTCTCTCTCAGACATTCTAGGCTGAGGTCATCATGTTTGGCTCGCCTAAACGAAGCATTTAAGGCTTAACCTTAGTGCACTGAGAGTACCATACTTTTCGGTTTTCTTTTCAAACTAACCAAGTCATGGCCAGTTTCACCTTGTTTCATATTAAAACATCACAGACTTAGTTCAACTCTACCATCATGGCAAGTCTAAGTTATTCGCTATGCTTCATGCTAAAACATTGCAAACTTAGTTCAATTCTACTATCATGGCAAGTCTAAGTTATTTGTCATGTTTCATGCCGAAACATCGCAAACTTAGTTCAACTCTACTATTATGGCAAGTCTAAGTTATTTGTCATGCTTCATGCTAAAACATCGCAAACAAGTCTAAGTTATTCATGCTTCATAATGAAACATCGGAAACTTAGTTCAACTCTACCATCATGGCAAGTCTAAGTTATTCATCATGCTTCATACTGAAACATCGCAAACTTAGTTCAACTCTACCATCATGGCAAGTCTAAGTTATTCGTCATGTTCACCAGGGGAACATCGTCATAAGACTTTTCTACCTTATCGCACAATCATGGATTCCAACAACATTTTCACGCTTCTTTACATAGGCTTCGGTATCCTTTTGCATGTAGGGCCACTAGAATCCCTGTAATATAGCTCTGTGGGCAAGAGATCTGCCCCATGTATGGCTTCCACATACTCCTTTGAGGATTTCGTATAGAAAGTCTTCAACCTGGAAAGGTTGTACACATCGCAATAGAGGTCTAGTAAAAGCCCTTCTATATAAATGGCCTTCTGCCAACAAGCAGAACCTGGCCGACTTCAGTCTGATCTTGTGTGCTTCCTTTTTGTCTTCTGGGATCGGGATCTACTCACTTAGATTGAGCTCTTCTCTTCTAGGACCTACTCATCTAGCCTAAGATCTTGTCTTCTGAGATTTGGGATCTGCCACTTAGGCTGAGCTTTTGTCTTCTCGAACCTAATCATCTAGGCCGAGATATTGTCTTCTGGAATCTAGGATCTGTTCACTCAGGCTGAGCTCTTGCCTTCTCGGACCTAATCATCTAAGTCGAGATCTTGTCTACTAGAATCTGGGATCTGCTCATATAAGCTGAGCTTTTGTTTTCTCGGACCTAATCATCTAGGCCGAGATCTTGTCTACTAAAATCTGGGATCTGCTCATTCAGGCTGAACTCTTGTCTTCTCGGACCTAATCATCTAGGCCGAAATCTTGTTTACTAGAATCTGGGATCTGCTCACTTAGCTTGAGCTATTGTCTTCTCGGACCTAATTATCTAGGCCGAGATATTGTCTACTAGAATCTGGGATTTGCTCACTCAGGTTGAGCTCTTGTCTTCTCGAACCTAATCATCTAGGCTAAGATCTTGTCTACTAGAATCTGGGATCTGCTCACGTAGGCTGAGCTCTTGTTTTCTCGGACCTAATCATCTAGGCCGAGATCTTGTCTTCTGAATCTAGGATCTGCTCACTCAAGCTGAGCTCTTGTCTTCTCAGACCTAATCATCTAGGCTGAGATCTTATCTCCTGGGCACCAGTTTTGGCTGCTGGTGCTGGCGTGTCTTGTAATGGGAATGTCGGCTGTATCACGTTGTTCTGCATCATGAGGTTGACCACTATCTGTAGATCTGTCAACTTATTCATCATGTCTTTTAGTTTTCTCGTCTTTTCTCTAGCATCTGTCCCTCGATACTTGAAGGTCGCTTTCATAGTAGTACTCATCTCGGCTACCCTTCTTGTTCCCTTCGCGACCTTTGGCGACATTATTCGCCTCAGGATTCACTTCTTGCACTTTTTCATTATGGTCCCCTCCTTCAGTGTTAGGATCTACATGCTCCTCCTCCTCATTATGGATGTCGTCTCCAATCCTCACTTCCTGTCCGTTGTTGGCCATCTATCCTTACTAAGTTCCTACAGACGGCGCCAAATTGTAGATGTTGATTTCCGACCACACAACCAAAAGGGGAACTCAGCTGGAGAGCACTGGCAGAATAGATTAAGCCTAACAACCTGCACAAGAAGATGAGAATCCAGCTATGGTTCGTCCACCCGGGGGCACTCCGATGATCAAGTCAGTAATCAATATCCCTCAAAGATAGCAAATTGTGCTTAAACTCACAAGAAAGAACTCACTGCTCACAGTATATCACACATAAAAATATACCTTAGACCCACGAGGGTGCCTCACTTTTATAATGATCAGTGTCCAACTTCCCTAAAAAATCTTACTTCATGGGACTCTATCATTTACAAGGATATTATCTATCACAACTCACACTATTCAAATTAAGATGAACTTCATCAAGAGTCTCATCTCTATCCAAATAGGTAGTTTGATGTCATTTAGGACTCTAGTCCTCTATCCAAATATCTCGGATTCTAGTATTCTCGCAGAATACCTTAGCAGTGCCTTAATCATCTTGGCAAAACATGATTTGCCCACGTGACACATTGCTGACATCTCGACGTCACTTTTGCCACGCGGCGTCATCTCAATATACTTCCCCACAATTTTAATATTAAAAATTATATTTTATAAATATTTTTTTGTACTATATTATTTTAATATATATAATGACATAATACTACAAAAAAAAAAAAGTACGCAACACACAACATGGGCAAAATAGGCTTCTTCCAAACTAATCCCCTTACTAGTTTTGAAACCCAACTCTTGGAGGCCTTTGCTAATCCTCACATCCAAGACCTAACATAGTCCTAAGGGCCCATTTGATTTTTGATCTAGCAGTCTGGATTGGACTGTTAATGATAAACAATAAATCAATATCTTGTTTGTTTTGGAAATAGAGGTCCGGATTGAGAGTCCCTTCGAACTACGAAAAGTCTTGGACGAGGGCATTAATAGTCTGGGAAATGATATGGTATTTAGAAATAGTCTATTCGGATTAAAGTGTTACAGGTCCTCAAGGGAACGACCGGCTGGTCAACTGGCCAAATGCAATTTTATTTTTTATTATTATATACATGTGTGGCCGCACATTTTGAACATTAATATTTTTTTTATAAAGTAAAAACCATGATTTTTATTTATTTTATATAAAAATAAGTTAGCAATTCCCACACTAATAACTATCATAAAAACAAACACAATTTTACTTAATCCCCTCACTAATAATTCCATCTATCCTACCTTTGAAAATAAATGGGCCCTAAGGGACTATGAATCTCCTTCTTATTTTGCAAACAAATACTATTATAATGGATCTCACATCTATCGTAGTTTAATCGCTACCTCTATCACCCAAAACAAATGGCCGGTTGAGAGTTTAATAAAAACATGTTTGGATATTTAATTGATAGTATTTTGGCCTCTTTGGTTCTTTAGATCATAAGACCTTTTCTTTTTTATTTTTTTTTTATAATATAAGCTACTTGCCGAAATAACCCTTTATATGAATAGATGTGTTAAAATGTTGTTCACACTATTCAATGCTTGACATGGAGCTGAAGAACCAATTTTTGTCTATTCCTTAAATAATAGTTAAAAAATGGACTATGTTGGATTAATGTATAAAGTTTAGAACTGCAATTGATAAAAATTAAAATTTAAAGACCAAAGTGAAATCGATGATATACTTTAGGGTCATTTATCGAATTTACTTTTTTACTTTTACAATTTCAGTTTAATTACCAACTACCCAATAAAGGACAATTTAATATTTTTCCAAAAAATGGTGTTTTAGTTATATTGCATAAGAAAAATTATTTTGGAGTAAATTGTCCCACCTCCAAATAATAAGTCATGTCGTCGAAAGAACTCCAGGAATAAGTTAGGCTCATACATTCAAAATAATACTCCCCAATTCATGGTATAAAACCAACTCCTTTTTTTTTAGATAGTTGCACACAATAGATTACAAAAAAACTTATTGGAGGTAGATCTTATTCCAATCCTACATCGGTTAATATATGCCTTAGTCATGTACATATAAGTCTCTTCGGTACTCCTTCCTCACAAGTTGATTTCAAGAGTGAGTTTTATTCAAGGGTTCATATCGTATCAAAGTTGGCCATGTAAACATAAATCTCTTGGGCACCCTCCCCCCTTGCAAGCTGGTCCCCTTTTTGAGGTCTCCAACCGCAGTTAGTAACTTCTGGTTTTCCGTTGGCCGAGAGCACCAATGCCACATGGTACTCCAGGCTAAGCTTGTTAGAAAAATTCATCTTGAAAATGTCACGAGGCTAAGCTCAAAGATTAGCGCTTTGGTAGAAGACCTATCATGTTAGTTGCAACACTAGTGTAACAGTCAGTGAATTTCTTTATCTTTATTCTACCATCAAAATGCCTAGATCAAAATTCATTTCTACATAAAAAAAAACATGCAGTGTTCTGGAGGAAACTGACCTGCAACAGACAATGGCAGAAATGGAGGAGGAAAATGAATGATACTGGCGCATCATCTTTATATTCTATTGAGAACTTAACTGATCAAATCACTGAACTAATCCAAGGACAACAATGGAACTTGCCAACTAATGAATAGCAAAAGACAGCGGAATAAACTACACATAATAACAAGAAGAATCAATCAATCACAAACAAAACAAAACAAAAAACGAGACACCAATTCCACTCTCCTAAAAAAAGAGAAGAGTGCAATACGGGGTTGCTTGTGTAGATAACAACATATATGATAGGATTTACATCAACATATTAAAGTAATACCCTTAATACTCTTTGTGACCGCGTGGTGAAATGTACAGTACTAATTAGGCTCCACAAAACTAACAAAAACCTCATAGTCCAGATAAAACAATGTCGCACACAGATCTTACACCATCCAGTAACTGCAGCTACAACAATACGGAAAGCTCAACAAGCAAAAATGTTTTGGAGTTCTAATAAAGGAGCTCTAATAGCTTTAATGGGGTGTGGTCCCACTGTGATTGTGATGTTTTTGTCTTTGTGTGTTTTGTTTTTTTTTGACTTTCCATGTCATTAGAGCTCTTTGATTTAGAGGGTTCTATCATTGTTGAAAATTTAGTCCTGTAAAATAAAATTCGAACTCATAAGCAACTAAGAAATATTAGTAGTTTCACATCCTTGGGCGACAAAATAATTAGACTTAGACCTGCTTTGACATACTGCAGCCAAACTTTCCTCTTTGATTTTATCAATATGCTGCAGAAGCTAGTATATCAGAAAGCAGTTGAAACAAATCCATATTAGTTGTGCTGAATGATTCTGACATGTCACGACAAATTGCTATGGTCAAACATTGAAATAATGCAGGTAAAATATAAGTAGAAAATTGTTGCTCAAGGTTTTCAATCTTCAATAATTTTGAATGAAAGAATTACAATTTTAACCACATATTTATAAGAATTATGTATAATAATTTGTATAAAAAACACTAGTATGTATTAATTTTAGATTTCTCTTCATTTGAGGGTTGTCACCAAAAATGTAGGGAAGTCTCAAAACATATGTTTAAAAATTCGTTGAACATCTTTTAGACACCTTATTTTCAAATTTTAATTTTATTAATTTTCTTTTAACACCCCTGATTCAATACTCACCTAGCTCGCCAGCACCACCCTCTTCCCTCCCTTCTTGTCACCGGCCGCCCCAATTAATTTTGCTTTTACACTTGCAGTAAGACCATCCATTTCCATTAACAAAACAACAAAAGAAAAAGAAAATGCAAGCCAATGATGAAAAGGGGACAAGGTACGATGATCCAAGTAAAGAACAAAATAAAAAACCAGTCATCATATTCGTACGTATCCCCAACCACACTTTTTCAAAAAATATTTTATTTTTTATTTTGAAAATATGATATTACCTATTTTTTTGGATTAGGATTCTCTGGCTTCCCTTGGGAAATGTGTTAACTTTTTGATTTTTTTGGCTTTTTTTAACCTGGAGATAAAAAGTTTGGTTTGGGAATGACTTTTGATTTTTTTGACTTTTTTGTGAGAGAAAGAATGTAATGATTAAATGTGATATTTTGTCTTATTGAGCTAAAAAACCTATTTTATTTTTTTGTGGTTATTTTAGTCAAAAAAAAAAGCCACAAAACCCACTTCCCAAACATAGGCTCTATACTTTTTTAGTTTTTATTAAATCTATACTTTTTTAATTTTTAGTTTTCTATATTTTTTTTAGATCATTCTAAACTAAAAAGGACTTGAACAGTAAATATTTTTAATATAAATTTAATTTTTTTTACTAGAGACAAAAAGTTAAGAAATATATGACTTTTTGTTGGCCATATATTTTGTACAAGTCAATTACAGCACGACACGTGGTTCATAAAGAGTAATTTAGGGAGTCAGCGAAGGTCTCCAGTCATCAACAAACACATGGCAACTTGTATCAATGGTGATGGATCTGCGAGACACTAGAACAGTCAAAGAAGTACAAGATGACGTGGCTAAATGGTTGCTTACAATTTAAATTCAAATTCTGGAGGGAAGCCCAAATCAATGACATTGTCAGAGAAATTTGTGGACCTATGGCCCGGGAGGTCTAAACCCATGTCTACAGAAAACCTTACCCAGAATAGGTAGATAGGTTACATAAATACCCAAAGGATTATAATATAAAACCCAAGTTTTGTATATAATTATTTTTGGATAGATTAGAAATTAAATTAATTTATATGGGTCATTTAGTAATATCAAGGAATTAGTTATGAGATGGTATTATAATTTCTATTACTTAGATGTGTAATTTTGTAATCTTGGGAAATTAGGTTAACAAGCCCACAGGTTGTAGCTTTAAGCCTTGGAGAAAAAAAAAATATAAAAATAAAAACAGAGGCTGGGGATTTGCGGTGAAGAGTTTTGGAGGCAACAAGGGTTTGAAAAAGTAAAGAAGAAAAAAACAAAGAGAGAGGTTCAAGTATTCAACCATTGACTGGGGTAAGATTCTTGTATCACCAACAAGTTATTACTTTTCGTTTGATAAAAAAAAAAAAAAAAGGGCCGAAGCTTTATGTAACCTGTAGGTGTCTATTCGGTTTGAGAGGTTGATGAATAGACCCACGTGTGGAGTGTGGTCTAGGTAAAGAGTTGAAACAGTGGAGCATTTTGAGTGGGTGTATTTTGACTTTTGGGTTTTGTACATTGGGCAAGGTGTGTTTGGCTATTGAATTGGGTGGATTGATTTGGTGTCTCTTGGACTTTAAGCGCATATATATATATATAATAGGTTTTTGTTGATGTGTGAAAGACATCAAAATATTAATTTATTTGAGGTTCTATTTATTAGGTTTGTGATTGAATTGGTGGAACTGGGTATCTGCAGTTAGTGTGGTGGAATATTATTTTAGCTGTTTGAGGTAAGTAACCCTCTATCACTGTTGGTTCATTTTTATTTCTATTGAATCGTTTAAAATCATAAATATTTATTTAGCTTTCATGTTCTTTTAAAATAAAATATAGGTCAAGTATAAAACAACATCGAATATTATTATGAAAATTATTTGAATATTTTGTGGAACTATTTTGAAAATTGTACTAAACGTTTATTCTGAAAAATATCGAATATTTTATTTAAAATTTGTTTATTGTTTGAATTTTGAACATCACTCTAGTTTGACTATGATTTGGACCCTAGCCAATGGGGGTTATTTATTGGCACATAAACTAGTTTCTTTTGGGGCTTTATCACAAGCTTAAGTGTGGTTTTGGACCTTGTCACGGGCTAAGTGACCGTAGTCACCAAGATTTGGGTTTTGTGAATCAAATCATTGAACCATCTGAATATTGAACCATCTATTTTGAACAACGAATTACTTTGAATTATCTTGTTGGCTGTTTATTTAAAATGTATTGTACATTGTTTATTTTTAGCTATGAAACCATCTTATAAATAACTGTTCATTTATTGAATTGTAGCAAAAATTATATTTATTGGTTATTGACTATTTATTTATTTATTTATTTTTTTTTTTGTATACTTGATCCAGCTAGCAGTGATGGTTGGTTATTTACTGGGCTGTCTAGCTTACCCTTATTTTTTTTTTCAGATTCTGAGGAGTAGAGCTGCGCGGGAGTTTTACTTGTGGGAGTGCCGAGAGTAGGACTATGATTTAAGTACTTCGATTATTGTTTTGTTAGTGGATTAAATTAGTGGACAATTTCATATAAGAATTATTTATTTTTATGGATTTTGGCATTATGATAATTAAAGATTTAATTTGAGTATTTTACAATGTTGGTTTTTGTGATTGGACTCTTAGCCTTGCATGCTCACTTAAATGAGTGTGCGGCGTTGTCATGGAGCTTGGGGCGTGACATATAATATACTAGATTTTGCCCTTTTTTTATGAGAATGGAAACCGGTCAACTGTTGAACACATTGCAAGATTTACAGGCCAATGTGGTAAATTTATCAACAATAATTATATGAAATTGAGACTCTTTCCAAACTCTCTAACTAGGGCAGCCTTTGTATGGTACACAAACCTTACACTTGGTTCTATTCAAACTTGGCAACAAATGGAAGAAGTGTTTCATGCCCAATTTTTTCAAACATAGTCTGAAGTATCTATGGCAGACTTGGCAAGGTTGAGCCAACGGCTTGATGAGAAGGTTGCTCAATTCATTACCAGATTCAAAAGAGCACGAAACAAATGTGGGGTCATATTACCTAAACCTGAATTTGTGAGGTTAACCCAAAATGGGCTAGAGTTTAAGCTTCGAAAGAAATTTGACTCTATAGAGTTTCGAGATCTAGTAGAATTAACATATGAAGTCACCCTCCAGTAACTGCAGCCACAACAATATGGAAAGCTCAACAAGTCACCTCTCCTAATAGAAAATATGTGTAGGCCAAAAGTATATTATCAGCAAATTATTCTAAAAAATTTAGTCCTGAAATTCGAACTCATAAGCAACTAAGAAATATTAGTAGTTTCACATCCTTGGGCGACAAAATAATTAGAGTTAGACCTGCTTTGACATACAGCAGCCCGACTTTCGTCTTTGATTTTATCAATATGCTGCAGAAGCTAGCTAGTATATCAGAAAGCAGTTGAAACAAATCCATATTAGTGGTGCTGAATGATTCTGACATGTCACCACAAATTGCTATGGCCAAACATTGAAATAATGCAGGTAAAATATAAGTAGAAAATTGTTGCTCAAGGTTTTCAATCTTCAAGGTCCTTCAACCTTCAAAGACTTTCCGTATCTCTTAATGGTTGATTTGTTTCTAATAGCATATTACATACAATGGGAAACGTAAAAGTTCTTCTCACAACCAAAAACAAACAAATTACCCTTAGAACATGTAATTTCTATAGAAAGTCCATGCTCTAAAGATATGAATTCTATCACATACAATTCAATACCATGCAACAGAACATGCGATCAATGGAAAGGAAATAGTATACACCAACAAAAGCAGCCAAAGAACCCAACGTCGTAAAATGTATTTATCAAAAAATAAATAAAAAATCAATCCATCACACAACTTTATTCTGGTCACAGTTATCAATGCACAAAGAAGCAAGTTTTACCCCAAAAGAAAAAAGAAAAAGAAAAAAAAGATCAGACAACAGAGCTAACAATCATGAAAAAACTACACAATTCTCTACACTGAATGGGAGCAAGCTAATAACGTTATTTTTTTAATTTCAAGTTTGTCCAAAGAGACAATGAACGAGAACATCAACAGCTAAACAATATAGACGGATCAAATTAGTCACAAATATAACCCTAAAAACATAAATATAAACACTTCGTTACTAGTTTTTTTTTTTCCTCATGACAAATACCATATGCATGTCTCACTAATCGGAACCAGCATTCAAGAGCAGCAGATTGGGCATCGAATCAACCCGTTCTCATTACAATCCGGGCACATCCTCAACCTCCCTTCCTCTTCCTTGAAAATCTTCTTACTCCCATTACAATTTGGACATGGCACAAACCTTACATCCCCACAACTCCGGCAAACATACCCCAAATCCCGAACTGGAAACCCTTCCAAAAGCTTTACCAATTCACCACACTCATTGAGTTTCTTAACCTCATCTACACCCCCAACATACTTCTCTCCAATAAAAACTCGCGGCAGGCTCACCATCTTCCCTCCCAATACACTCTGCAACTCCTTTCGATACACTGAATCCATAGAAATGTCCCTTTCATCTACACACACCCTGAAGCCCCTAAAAATCATCCTAACCGCGCAACAATCTTCGTAAGTCCTCCTAATTCCCCGCAAACTAGTAAAATACACAACAATTTTATCTCCTCCATTCTTAGTGCTAGACACCACAGGTCTAATTTTTTGGGGCATTGTATCTCTACACCCCAATTGCTTCGACGACAATGCTTGTCTATACCTCGAAACCACATTCGAGTCCATTGTCGCTAACAACGACTCCTCCGAAAAGTGCTTCCATAAAGGCCTCGAATGGGGATTTTCAACGATTTCAAGAGAACTCAGTGAATCAAATGAATCACAAACTTTCTTAGCAGACCCATTACAACCCATGTACTGAAACGAATTGGGCTTTTCCGGATTTGGTTTCTGAACAACATCAAATTCGATATCATCAAGACCTTCCATGAGCTCCCAAGTGTTGATAACATAGTCAGGTGAAGATTGCTCTTTTGGGTCTTTTCGGGTTTGGGTTCTGGCAATGTGGGTCAGTGATGAGGAGCGATTGAAGCGACAATGAGAGTTCAAATTGGGATTAGAGCTAGGGTTATGAATTGGGTCGGTGTGGAATGGAGGAGAGCCATAGGTGGAGGAGGTGAGAGAGACGAAGTGGTTGTAGTCGCCTTTGCGGAGAGGTGGGTGGTGGATGAGAGGGGTTGGGAGAGAGAGAGATCGAGAGATTGGAGGAGGGGTTGAATGGGAATCAGAAGAATATTGAGAAGATGAAGATGGGTTGTTGTTGTTGGAGGGTTGGTCGAGTTGGGTGGGTCTGGTGAAACGAGAAGCAGAGCAACCCATGAATGCATGCATATAGGGAAAGCTTTCCTGTTTAGTTGCAGACAGTTTACTTAGCTATACTCTCTCTCGAATGGTTTGTTTCTCTCTATTATATCTCTCTATCTGTGTTCTACATTTGCCTTTGTTTTTGTGGGATTTTTGTTGCATTTCCCAGAGAGATCGAGAGAAGAGAGAGTTGGATTAATTTATGAGAAATGTTAGGGATTTAGCAGGAAGTGGAAAGTGAGACATTTAATGCACTGGGGAGTAACAGATTAATCGATGTATCATAAATTATAATATTATTATTGATCTTACTTATTATATAAATTATAAATATTTAAAATTTTAAAAATTTTTAAAATTATTAATTAATATACTAATTAGTACATATAATATTATTCTTAAATTTATTCCGCTCGAATCCATTTGAATGAGAAAATTATATCAAAAAAACAATTCATTTAGATAAATTCGTATAAAACAAAGTGGATGTAGTGATACTACTACTCAAAAAAAATTATTGGGATATTTTGGAAAGATGATAAAAAGTTGATTTTTTACCAAACTTTTTAGTTTTTTTAAAAAGTGATTTGAGAAGTTGGTAAAAAACTGCTTTTACCTTTTTTGGTTAATATTTATTTATGATGTCACATCATAATAAAATGACCATATTACTCAATCCAATTTAAAAAATTTACATTTTCACCCATGTATAATTCTAAATAATATAAAGGATATAATTGTAATTTTATATGTGGTTTTTCTTCATCTTGCCAAATAACTTTTTGATAAAAAAAAGTCAATGTAAATTTTTTGAAACCAAGTTGCAAACGCAGCTTTTTACCATGTTGCCAAATAGGCATATTTGCTCCTGTGAAGAAAGACAGATGTAGCTATACGACATAAATGATTAAGGAGTTTTTAAATGAAAATTGATATATAAAATAAATATTAGGGTAATTTAATATATTATGTATGATTATTAAATTAATTTAATTTTTTAAATGATATATACAAAGAATCTTAGAAAATAAATTATTTAAATAATCTAAATGAAACACATAATGGATAGATCTTATAATAATTTTGAATGAAAGAATTACAATTTTAACCACATATTTATAAGAATTATGTATAATAATTTGTATATATAACACTAGTATGTATTAATTTTAGATTTCTCTTCATTTGAGGGTTGTCACTAAAAATGTAGGGAAGTCTCAAAACATATGCTTAAAAATTCGTTGAACATCTTTTAGACACCTTATTTTCAAATTTTAATTTTATTAATTTTCTTTTAACACCCCTGATTCAATACTCACCTAGCTCGCCAGCACCACCCTCTTCCCTCCCTTCTTGTCACCGGCCGCCCCAATTAATTTTGTTTTAAAAAAAAAAAGAATAATAAGGAATAAGAAAAACTTTCACTTGCAGTAAAGACCATCCATTTCCATTAACAAAACAACAAAAGAAAAAGAAAATGCAAGCTAATGATGAAAAGGGGACAAGGTACGATGATCCAAGTAAAGAACAAAATAAAAAACCAATCATCATATTCGTACGTATCCCCAACCAGCATATTGAGATGGACCACCATGATTCCCACACTTTTTCAAAAAATATTTTATTTTTTATTTTGAAAATATGATATTACCTATTTTTTGGATTAGGATTCTTCGGCTTCCTTGGAAGTGTGTTAATTTTTGACTTTTTATTTTTTTTTGACTATTTTAGTCCGGAGAAAAAACCTAGTTTGGGAAGGATTTTGATTTTTTTGACTATTTTGTGAGAGAAAGAATGTAATGATTATAGATTGAATGTGATATTTTGTCTTATTGAACTAAAAAACCTATTTTGTTTTTTGTGGTTATTTTAGTCAAAAAAAAAGCCACAAAACCCACTTCCCAAACATAGGCTCTATACTTTTTTAGTTTTTATTTCTATATTTTTTAATTTTTAGTTTTTATATTTTTTTTAGATCATTCTAAACTAAAAAGCACTTGAACGTAAATATTTTTAATATAAATTTAATTTTTTTTACTAGAGACAAAAAGTTAAGAAATATATGACTTTTTGTTGGCCATATATTTTGTACAAGTCAATTACAGCACGACACGTGGTTCATAAAGAGTAATTTGGGGAGTCAGCGAAGGTCTCCAGTCATCAACAAACACATGGCAACTTGTATCAATGGTGATGGATCTGCGAGACATTGGAACAGTCAAAGAAGTACAAGATGACGTGGCTAAATGGTTGCTTACAATTTAAATTCAAATTCTGGAGGGAAGCCCAAATCAATGACATTGTTAGAGAAATTTGTGGACCTATGGCCCGGGAGGTCTAAACCCCTGTCTACAGAAAACCTTACCCAGAATAGGTAGATAGGTTACATAACTACCCAAGGGAATATAATGTAAAACCCAAGTTTTGTATATAATTATTTTTGGATAGATTAGAAATTAAATTAATTTATATGGGTCATTTAGTAATATCAATGAATTAGTTATGAGATGGTATTATAATTTCTATTACTTAGATAGGTAATTTTGTAATCTTGGAAAATTAGGTTAATAAGCCCACAGGTTGTAGCTTTAAGCCTTGGAGAAAAAAAAATATAAAAATAAAAACAGAGGCTGGGGATTTGCGGTGAAGAGTTTTGGAGGCAACAAGGGTTTGAAAAAGTAAAGAAGAAAAAAACAAAGAGAGAGGTTCAAGTATTCAACCATTGACTGGGGTAAGATTCTTGTATCACCAACAAGTTATTAATTTTCGTTTGATAAAAAAAAAAAAAAGGGCCGAAGCTTTATGTAACCTGTAGGTGCCTATTCGGTTTGAGAGGTTGATGAATAGACCCACGTGTGGAGTGTGGTCTAGGTAAAGAGTTGAAACAGTGGAGCATTTTGGGTGGGTGTATTTTGACTTTTGGGTTTTGTACATTGGGTAAGGTGTGTTTGGCTATTGAATTGGGTGGATTGATTTGGTGTCTCTTGGACTTTAAGCGCATATATATATATATATATATAATGGGTTTTTGTTGATGTGTGAAAGACATCAAAATATTAATTTATTTGAGGTTCTATTTATTAGGTTTGTGTGATTGAATTGATGGAACTGGGTGTCTGCAGTTAGTGTGGTGGAACATTATTTTAGCTGTTTGAGGTAAGTAACCCTCTATCACTGTTGGTTCATTTTTATTCCTATTGAATCGTTTAAAATCATAAATATTTATTTAGCTTTCATGTTCTTTTAAAATAAAATATAGGTCAAGTATAAAACAACATCGAATATTATTATGAAAATTATTTGAATATTTTGTGGAACTATTCTGAAAATTGTACTAAACGTTTATTCTGAAAATATCGAATATTTTATTTAAAATCTGTTTATTGTTTGAATTTTGAACATCACTCTAGTCTGACTATGATTTGGACCCTAGCCAATGTGGGTTATTTATTGCACAAAACTATTTCTTTTGGGGCTTTACCACCGGCCTAAGTGTGGTTCTGGGCCTTGTCACGGGCTAAGTGACCGTAGTCACTAAGACTTGGGTTTTGTGAATCAAATCATTGAACCGTCTGAATATCGAACCATCGATTTTGAACAACGAATTACTTTGAATTATCTTGTTGGCTTTTCATTTAAAATGTATTGTACATTGTTTATTTTTAGCTATGAAACCATCTTACAAATAATTGTTCATTTATTGAATTGTAGCAAAAATTATATTTATTGGTTATCGACTATTTATTTATTTTTTTATTTTTTTGTATATTTGATCTAGCTAGCAGTGATGGTTGGTTATTTACTGGGCTCTCTAGCTTACCCTTATTTTTTTTTTCAGATTCTGAGGAGTAGAGCTGAGCGGGATTTTTACTTGTGGGAGTGCTGAGAGTAGGATTATGATTTAAGTACTTGGATTATTATTTTGTTAGTGGACTTAGTGGACAATTTCATATAAGAATTATTTATTTTTATGGATTTTGGCATTCTGATAATTAAAGATTTATATTCAGTATTTTACAATGTTGGTTTTTGTGATTGGACTCTTAGCCTTGCATCTTCACTTAAATGAGTGTGCGGCGTTGTCATGGAGCTTGGGGCGTGACATATAATATACTAGATTTTGCCATTTTTTTATGAGAATGAAAACCAGTCAACTGTTGAACACAGTGCAAAATTTACAAGCCAATGTGGTAAATTTATCAACAATAATTACATGAAATTGAGACTCTTTCTAAACTCTCTAACTAGGGCAGCCTTTGTATGGTACACAAACCTTACACTTAGTTCTATTCAAACTTGGCAACAAATGGAAGAAGTGTTTCATGCCCAATTTTTTCAAACAGAGTCTGAAGTATCTATGCAGACTTGGCAAGGTTGAACCAAAGGCCTGATGAGAAGGTTGCTCAATTCATTGCCAGATTCAAAAGAGCACGAAACAAATGTAGGGTCATATTACCTGAACCTGAATTTGTGAGGTTAACCCAAAATGGGCTAGAGTTTAAGCTTCGAAAGAAATTTGACTCTATAGAGTTTCGAGATCTAGTAGAATTAACATATGAAGTCACCAGATATGAAACTCTACTTAAGAAAGAACAAGATCGAAGTAATGCATCCTATAGGACTTATTATAAGAACCCTAATTTTGAAATTGATGTAGTGGAGATCATAGGAAAAGAGTCTATGACCTGCGAAGCATTAATTAAGAAGGACACTATCATTGATCAACAGTTGAAAAAGAAAGACCTTCACAAGAAATATTCTTTTAATATATCAAAAGCATATGACATATTTGATCAGTTGCTAACAGCACATTCTCTAAAATTGCCTAAGGGAGTCAAGATCCTAACTTTAGAAGAAATTAAAGGAAAAATGTACTGTAAATGGCATAACTCTTGGTCTCATTCAACTAAAACTGTATTATTTTTTGAGACAAGATTCAAGAGCAAATTTGGAAAGGAAGATTGAAATTCCTAGCCAAAGCAGAAAAAGGCAATGGGGATTGACATTGATCCATTTCCGGAGATCAGAGAAGCGGCAGCCAATGTTGGCGTACCAGACTTCCTTGCCCAAAAAATAGAGAAGAGCCTCTCCTTGAAAGAATTGGATGAGGTCAACGTGCAGATGCATATTGCCAGCTAAACTGCCTTTAAGAAGAACAGGGTTCACTAACAAGTGGGATGATTCAAGCGAAGAAACTTTAGATGATAACTCGCTCGAAGCAGCTGTTATGTAGCGAATGTGTCCCAGGTGCAGGCTGCGTTACAAATGGCTAAAAGGGCTTCCAGTTGATGGGAAGTAGTACTACAAAGATGTGCAGAAAGATCGTAGGCCAATCAGCACCTATAACAAGAGGGCATACCCAAGTGGTCTTAGCCAATAGCCATCTTTGGTTAGGCCACCAGACACCATGAATATGTCAAGGGGTAAGAGACCCCTTTATGAAACTAGGCCACCAAACTACTACAAGATGGTCAACAAGCATGTAAGTAAGCCTGAACTTGGCTCGAGACAGTGAACCAAGGCCAATGATTGGCCTTCGAAGATAAAAAAAATAGCAAGCCCAATGACTGGCACAGTGGGTTCATGGGTACCAGGAGTAGCAGACTGGTTTGTCATGCAAAATAAACCTAAAATGATACCAACCCAAGGAAAGGCCTTTGTAGGCAAGGACAGAATGATCAAGCCTCCTTTGGTGGCTCCAAATAATTGGGTCTTACTCAAAAACTTGAAGACAAAGGAACCAGATATGGTTCCTGTGATCTCCAGATCTTAGAGGAGAAAGATCCAACGAAGGTTCACTAAATACCAAAAGGATCTGAAGGGAGCTGTTGAGGGCACCTCTTTGGTGCAATCAAGAGGTCAAATGGGAGAAAGAGATAGTTCAAAGCCTAATCCCAAGATCGACAGAAGTGCCAACAGAGAGAAATTGACTAAGGTCCATGTTGAACTAAAAACCAAAGAGAGATCGAGTTTGGCAGTCCTCGAAAAGGCCTTAATGGAAAGTGATAATGATAATGAGACAGACAAAAAAACTAAGCCAGGCCAAGAAAAGATATTGGCTGAAGAAGAAACGTTCGAAGCCTTCATGGCTGAACAAGTCTTCATGGTCGAACAAACAGAGTTTATATTTAGGACAGACCAACAATAGACTACTACTAAGGAACCTACTAACTTAGAGGTTCCAGAATGCAGCATCGAAGATGCATCCCAAGCATCAAGTCTGACAAACACAAAAGGGGAGCAAGTATAGCCAGTAGTATAGTTTGGCTTATTCTCCCCAATGCCAATCAATATGGTCTACATGCTGCTGCAGGAGTTTCAAGATGAAGAAGGAAATTAGGAGGGTCAGGAAGATTGTGGAGAAGTGGTTTGGAAATACTCTTCAGATCTTAGGAGGCGCTCGTGATCCTTAGGTAGTCACCTGAAAAAAGGAAAACTCCGGTCGGGGGTGCCGGGATTAGCACTCCGACGGACAAGTTAGTTCAGACACTCAAGATAACTTTCTCTTTAAGTTAAGTGAAATGATTCTTACATACCTTTCTGGATTTGCGGTTCTTATATTTATACTCACTTTTTTGGGCCTCGGGCCTGAGCCTACTTTTATCTTATTCACCTTACATTCATTCGGATCTACTGACCCTCGTCTATTTGGCTCGTTAACGTATTCGGCACCCTAGTTACGCAATATGAAGCCGAGTAGTATCCAGTTTCTGGGGTATCCGTCTCCCGACTCTTCCGATTATTCGGCCCCCACAATTGCCCCCTGAACTCCCTATTGACGGTAGTTGATCGGCGTGTTTGGTCTTGAATTGGAAAAGTTGGAACTGGTCAGGCGGCTTCACGTATCCCAATATAGATGTCAGGATGTGCACACTTTTTCGTTTATCATTACGCTTTCCCGCCTTAATCGTGCATTTCGCATTTATTGTGATTTGAAACTTCGGTCTTTTCGAATGCAGAGTTCGTCGAGTATTCGAGGCTCTTAGACCGCCAGCGGATATCCCTTCTCTGATTCGCACGCTCTGCAATTCTTCTCCGTCTACCCTCGTCTCCGTTTAATCTTCGTAAGTCTTCTTCTCCCTTCTTTACGATCCTATTTTGTGTTTTGTCGTTTTGATTCTGGCAAAACATTGAATTCCTACGAACATGGCTAAACACTTGAAAGACCTCCTTTCCAAGGGTCGTATTGCCGAATTCCGGAGACGTTTTTCCATTCGTGACGACGTCCACTTATCTCTCGTAACGGACAGTATCCTTGACATGGAAAGGGAGGATCAGAATACGATCGTCTTCCCTCTCCTATCCATAGCGGAGGGCGGAGTCCGTTTTCCCCTACACCCTCTGCTCAGGGCCATCCTTCGCTATTGGAGTCTGATTCCTTCTCAACCCAACGTCAATTTCTTTCGAATCATCATGGGGGTGATTGAGCTGAATCGGCGTCTTAGGATCAACCTTGGCATTCCGGCGATTCGGCACTGCTACGCTTTGGCTAAATTTTCCGGTCGGCTGGGGCGATACTTTCTCAGGGCCAAGGACACTGACCATCACTTGATAACCATGCTTGCTAGCTCTGGTAAGAGGGTTGACGACGTAATGGTCAATGTTCAAGGCAACTGGGAGTTCGGTGAAGGCGAAGACTGCCTAGATCCTATTCCCAGACGAAAGGGTGATCCAGGTTGCCGTGCAACGTCTTGTTGTTTGTTGACTTGCCCTTCACTTGGCTACTTTCGCTTTAATCACTCTTCGTCCTTTGCAGGTAACAGTTTGAAGAAAATTCTTTCGTCGACCGACGAGGCGGTTCTTGAGGAGATCAAATCTGCGCTCAGATACTTCGGCCGTCCAAACGTATAAAAGCAAGGGAGAGCGGCTCACATACTACTACGATACGAACCGACTTATACTACATACTCGGCTGCGGAAGGCATTCCAATTCCATCCGGCGATCAACACCTTTCGGCTCTTATCTTTCCCAGTTTTAAGAACCTTAGGCAAATTGGCCTCGAAGAGTTGGAACCGAGGGCAGAGGCTGATCTGGAGGTAGAGGTAGTTGCCGAACCAACCGGAGAGGCTGCTGAGGGGGCCGAAGAGGTTGACGAAGCGATATGCTCGGCGTTTGAGGCTGCGGGACTTAACCGGCCTTCACCGTCCACTTTGGGTCGGGCAGAGTTTTCGTCTGAAGATATTTTTGCAAATTTGGGGGACCTACCCGCGATATTTTTGAAGTTATGGCTGGGGAAAGCCTTACGCAGATGGCGCGAAGGAGAAATGCCGAGCGAAAGCTGGCTCTCGAAAGAAGCCGAGGCCGCCTATTCTCAGCCCATCTTGAGTGAAAATTTCGTACCCGCTATTGAAGAGACGATTCAGGTCACTGAGACCGAAACGGGGGAAAAGGTTGAGGAACAGGTCATTGAAGAACGGCTGGTCTCGAAGGAGCGTGGCAAAAAACGTGGCGCCGAGGGAGAGGCCGAGTCGAAAATTAGCCTTGCTTCCAAACGGCCTCGTTTGGAAGAGTCGGGTGTGGCTGTGGCTTTTATTGTTTGGCCTAAGATCAAAGATACACCGATCTCTTCCGATGCTTCGGTTATTGAGGATCCAGCCATGGCGTTGAGCCTTGCGGCTTCAATTTCCTTGCCGACTGACATCGCAGCCTTTCGCGCCGTGCTAGATATTATGGCCGTAGCCCTGTCTGCGCAGTCAGCGTTGCTGGTTAGTGACCATCTCAAATTCTCTTGACTTTGCTTTCGTTAAAGATATCTAACAATCCCAACTTGTTTTGCAGACTGTTGGTAGGATAGCGGACCTAGGTCGCCGCCTCCATGATGCCCTCAGCAGAGTTGATCGTTTGCAAGCGGAGGTGGACGGTCAAAGGAGTAGGGCCGAATTCAAAAGTATGAGAGCTGCGATGGAGGGTGCGCGAGCTGAAGCAGAAAAAGAGAGAGCTCGCTCAGCTGAGCAGCTCCGCTCTGAGGCTGAGGGTAGAGCAAATACGAGCGAAGAATCGCTTAAGTTAGCCAGGGAGGCGCTGGCCAAGGCGGAGGTTCAGTTAGCGGAGCTTAAGGCCGCCAAGGAGAAAGCCGATTCTGAAGCTTCTGCAGCATTTGAGGCAGGAAAGGGTGCCGCCCTTACGGAATATGTAGATGAAGTCCCCAAATTCGAGAATCGAGGGTTCAAACATGGATGGCTCAAAGCCCTTGCTGCCGTTGGAGTTACATTGGCCTTGCCAATTCCCTACGAGCAAGTGGACATGGAGCCACTTGAGTCTGACCCCGAGGGCTGATCTGGGAATCATCTCTTTTGATTTTGATTTAAACTTTTGTTTGGTAGACTTTTGATTTTGATGTAAGTTTTTGATTTTGATGTAAGTTTTGTTTGGCTAGTTTCATGTATAAATTGGTTACCATTTGCGCTAAATTTATTAATGAAAACTGCCTTGGTATTTCTTTACTATTTTGTTCGTGGTTTATGAAGTTACGTTAATGAAGAATACTTTAACGTTCACGAATTTGGGTAAAATCATTGCTGTGTTTTAGCTTTCAGAGATTGAATCTCCTTATGACAATATTGAATTATCAGTTGTGTGCCGCGTATTGTGGGTACTGAGCCGAATCGATTAATGAATCTGCCCTTGCCCTAGGCGGTGCATGATCGTTTGGGCGCCGTATGAACCGACCTTAAGTTTGGTGAAGGATCGATTCGCGGGCTGGCTGGGGTACATAAGCTGAAGAGATTGATGAATCTGCCCTTGCCCCAGGCGGTGCATGATCGTTCGGGTGCCGTATGAACCGACCTTAAGTTTGGTGAAGGATCGATTCACGGGCCGGCTGGGGTACATAAGCCGAAGAGATTGATGAATCTGTCCTTGCTCCCGACGGTGTATGATCATTCGGGCGCCATATGAACCGACCTTAAGTTTGGTGAATGATCGATTCGTGGGCTGGCTGGGGTACATAAGCCGAAGAGATTGATGAATCTGCCCTTGCCCCAGGCGGTGCATGATCGTTCGGGCGCCGTATGAACCGACCTTGAGTTTGGTGAATGATCGATTCGGGGGCCGGCTGGGGTACATAAGCCGAAGAGATTGATGAATCTGCCCTTGCCCCAGGCGGTGCATGATCGTTCTGGCGCCATGTAGAACCAACCTTAAGTTTGGTGAAGGATCGATTCGCGGGCCGGCTGGGTACATAAGCCGAAGAGATTGATGAATCTGCCCTTGCCCCAGGCGGTGCATGATCGTTCGGGCGCCGTATGAACCGACCTTAAGTTTGGTGAAGGATCGATTCGCGGGCCGGCTGGGGTACATAAGCCGAAGAGATTGATGAATCTGTCCTTGCCCCCGGCGGTGTATGATCCTTCGGGCGCCGTATAAACCGACCTTAAGTTTGTGTGAAGGATCGATTCGCGGGCCGGCTGGGGTACATAAGCCGAAGAGATTGATGAATCTGCCCTTGCCCCAGGCGGTGCATGATCGTTCGGGCGCCGTATGAACCGACCTTAAGTTTGGTGAAGGATCGATTCGCGGGCCGGCTGGGGTACATAAGCCGAAGAGATTGATGAATCTGCCCTTGCCCCAGGCGGTGCATGATCGTTCGGGCGCCGTATGAACCGACCTTGAGTTTGGTGAATGATCGATTCGGGGGCCGGCTGGGGTACATAAGACGAAGAGATTGATGAAGCTGCCCTTGCCCCAGGCGGTGCATGATCGTTCGGGCGCCGTATGAACCAACCTTAAGTTTGGTGAAGGATCGATTCGCGGGCCGGCTGGGGTACATAAGCCGAAGAGATTGATGAATCTGCCCTTGCCCCAGGTGGTGTATGATCGTTCGGGCGCCGTATGAACCGACCTTAAGTTTGGTGAATGATCGATTCGCGGGCCGGCTGGGGTACATAAGCGGAAGAGATTGATGAATCTGCCCTTGCCTAGGCGGTGCATGATCGTTCGGGCGCCTATAAACCGACCTTAAGTTTGGTGAAGGATCGATTCGCGGGCCGGCTGGGGTACATAAGCCGAAGAGATTGATGAATCTGCCCTTGCCCCAGGCGGTGCATGATCGTTCGGGCGCCGTATGAAACCGACCTTAAGTTTGGTGAAGGATCGATTCGCGGGCCGGCTGGGGGTACAAAGCCGAAGAGATTGATGAATCTGTCCTTCCCCGGCGGTGTATGATCATTCGGGCGCCGTATAAACCGACCTTAAGTTTGGTGAAGGATCGATTCGTGGGGCCGGCTGGGGTACATAAGCCGAAGAGATTGATGAGATGGCCTCGAGGGTGCTACCTTTGCAGCATAAATGATTAAAGTTAAAGCTTTTAGGAGCATAGCAGACAACTGACTCCAGTGTTTGAGGGTATCGAGTGAATGTCGAACAGACTCTTCTTTAACAGCAGAGGGGAAACGAAGACGCTGGCTGAGCTGGGCGGAGACATGAATCGAGGTAGTGACCCTCCGCGTACAGGGAGTAGGAGTTCCAGGGAAGGAGAGAGGCATCAGTCTCCTTGACGTCGAAGCAGGTCGCCCAAGTGGGACAAGCAGTCGCAGGGCAGAACTTCCCAACCTCGAGTCGAGAAGGCACCAGAGGCGAATCCGCGCCCATTAAGCTTTGCGGTATTTGTGGGGAATAGACCCATGACGGAGGCGGACTCGATAGTTCGAGACCCAAATGTAGCGGTCGAGTTCGCTCGACAAATTTTCTTGCCGGAGGTTCAGCAATCGATGGTAGGTCGCCAGGACTACGAAGTGTTTCGCGAAGGCGTTCATGGGGCGGTGAAGGGGCTGTATACTGCCTATGAGATCGGCATGCGGTTGCGCGCTGCCCGCCGAGAAATGGAGAAGAAAGACGAACGTATTCGAAGTTTGGAGGCCCGCGCGGAGGCGAGCTGAGGGAGTTGAAGAAGATTAAGGCGGCCCAGGCACAACCCACCGGGCAGGGAAACCCAATCGTGGAGGAGAGGGTGACCAGACGGCTCATCAGTTTCGTTTTCGCTTGCGATCGTGAGACGGCGAGGATGTTCGCGATGGAGAGCGCGAAGGGAAGGGCCTATGAGAAAGGTTTTCACGAAGGCCGAAGAGTCGGAATCGAGAAGACCAAGGAAAAACTGGCTGAAGAAGTTTGCCGATGCGAGAATCGTGGGTTTAGGCACGGTTGGATCAAGGCATCTCAAGCCGCAGAAGCTCTTCGAGCGGCCGACATTGAGTCGGCATCTCCGCTCTATCACAAGGAACATTTCCCGTTTTCTACTTTTGAGGTCGAGAAGAGTGATGATGAGGGTGACGCCGCATAGTGGTAGTGATTGTAAATCTGAAAAGCAGATTATGTTCAAATATATGTAATTTTATCACTTGCTTTATTGAATAAATGAAGAAAAACGTTTCTGTCACGAATATTTTATTGTAGTTTGTATTCGGTATGTATGCGTTTCCTTTTACTGGGTTTGAATGAATATATAAGCGTTTGACCAGCAGGGCCAATCCAGACGTGATAGCCGTTTATTCCCGACAGGCTATCGCGACCCGAAGCCAAGAGCCGGCAGGCAAAATGGCCTGGATACGTTTACCTCGGCTCGGGGCCTAGGTTTGTGGACAATGCACGTGCTTCAAAAAGTCGTTCGGATAAGTATGCTGTGGGGAATGTCAACCGACGTTTTGTTTATGGCGTTTAGCATTAGTGAAATCGCCTTCGGAGGGGGACCTGAGATCGCTGCTAGGACTGAAATAAAAGGAGTGGGCGCTTTGCGCAGATGAACAATCGCTTATGTGAGCTGGGTTAAGTGAGGGTGTTAGTTAGAGGCTGGAGTTCAGCCGATCTTGTGTTGCTGTGGATCATGGCGGAGGGGCCGTTCGTATGGGAAGTAGGGCGTCGACAGTTGGCATGAACCTTCAAGTCGTCGAAGCAGATCACCCCGAAAGGAAAGGCAACAACCGTTGGATTTATCCCTCCTTGCCCTGGATCTTTGCCTTGACATTGTCAATGGTATCAAGGGAAGATTTGGGCACGGTTGGCTCGAGGCATTGCAATCCGCAGAGGATCTCCGGGTGACGGGAGTTAATTCGGCACTGACACGCTACCAATGCATCTTCTCCCCTTTTTAACTTCTCAGATTGGAAATGAGTACTATAAATACGAGTTGCGTTTATGTAACAACTGTCTGATTAAATAAAAAGTTGTATTTCAAACATTTGAGTCTTGTGCTGAATTTGTTTATTTGCATCTTATGCTGAATTCGTTTATTTGCGTCTTATGCTGAATTTGTGTTTGCGTCTTACCTTGACGTTGTCAATGGTTGAAAAGTTCTGTTTTGTTCATTCCAATGAGGTTTCCGAATTCGGAGGCTTGATCGGCCCTAAGGTGTCATGCACCAAAGGGGGCTCCGAATCCGGAGACTTAATGTGGCCAATCGTGATATCCACGAAGGGCGCTCCGAATCCGGAGACTTAATCGGCCCTAAGGTGTAATGCACCAAAAGGGGCTCCGAATCCGGAGAC
This sequence comes from Camellia japonica, assembly GCA_030407325.1. Classification (NCBI taxonomy): domain Eukaryota; kingdom Viridiplantae; phylum Streptophyta; class Magnoliopsida; order Ericales; family Theaceae; genus Camellia; species Camellia japonica. The sequence goes on along the minus strand of JAPPVO010000017.1, from coordinate 18,351,992 downwards.
TTAATGTGGCCAATCGTGATATCCACGAAGGGCGCTCCGAATCCGAAGACTTAATTGGCCCTAAGGTGTCATGCACCAAAAGGAGGCTCCGAATCCGGAGACTTAGTCGGCCCTCAGGTGTCATGCACCAAAGGGGGCTCCGAATCCGGAGACTTAATGTGGCCAATCGTGATATCCACGAAGGGCGCTCCGAATCCAGAGACTTAATCGGCCCTAAGGTGTCATGCACCAAAAGGGGGAGGGCTCCGAATTCGGAGACTTAGTCGGCCCTCAGGTGTCATGAACCAAAGGGGGCTCCGAATCCGGAGACTTAATCGGCCCTAAGGTGTCATGCACCAAAATGGGGCTCCGAATCCGGAGACTTAGTCAGCCCTCAGGTGTCATGCACCAAAGGGGGCTCCGAATCCGGAGACTTAATGTGGCCAATCGTGATATCCACGAAGGGCGATCCGAATCCGGAGACTTAATCGGCCCTAAGGTGTCATGCACCAAAAGGGGGCTCCGAATCCGGAGACTTAATGTGGCCAATCGTGATATCTACGAAGGGCGCTCCGAATCCGGAGTCTTAATCGGCCCTAAGGTGTCATGCACCAAAATGGGGGGGCTCCGAATCCGGAGACTTAATGTGGCCAATCGTGATATCCACGAAGGGCGCTCCGAATCCGGAGACTTAATCGGCCCTAAGGTGTCATGCACCGAAAGGGGGCTCCGAATCCGGAGACTTAATGTGGCCAATCGTGATACCACGAAGGGCGCTCCGAATACGGAGACTTAATCAGCCCTGAGGGTCATGCACCAAAGGGCGCTCCGAATCCGGAGACTTAGTCGGCATAATGAGGTTTGTGAGATGAGATGAACGTCAAAGAAAGATTATTTGCATTGCAGAAGTGAAATATATATACAGGTATCAAAGCCCACAGGTCGGGTCAGTGATATGATTTTCATGAAATCACTGCTTATGCTGATTGGGGAGAGCCACGGATCTCTTCGATGCCACGGGCTGTTGGGAAGCGCATGATGATAAGTGCTTGGAACGGCTTTCATAATATGTATCCAGGTTCGCCCCATGATGACATTATACGAGGAAGGGAGCTTTACAACCAAGAATTCTATTTCGACCGTTCTGGAGCCCGCTCGGACAGGTAGTACGATCTTCCCTACGGGTATTTGGGATTCATATTAAAGCCGAACAATGGATGCGACGCCGGACACAGATCTGACTCGTTGAGGCCAAGTTTGATGAAAGTTTGGTAATACATAACCTCCGAGGTACTCCCTGGGTCTATGAGAATTCATTCAATGATGAACTGGTTTATGCGTAATCTAATGACCAACGGATCAATGTGGGAAGCTGTCGCGCCACTGAGGTCGGAGTCATTGAAAGCAATTGTCGGAGCTTCTTTGGGCCAGTCAGTCGGAATACGTTGCCCCTGGAGGATTGGATGTGATTGAATTGTGTGCACGGCTGGGGGTGCTGGCAGGCTGTAAATTACATGGATCACGCCAAGCGGAGAAGAGTCCTGCCTCAAGGCTAGTGCCTTGGTTGGCTTTCCCTGTTTAACATACTGCTGCAGTCGGCCGTCTTGCACCAGTTCTTCCAGGTGATCTTTCAATGCGTAGCAACTCTCTGTTTCGTGGCCGTGATCTTTGTGATATTCGCACCGCCGGTCCCTTCGTCGCGTATCGGGCGGCCCCACCATCTTTGATGGCCATTTGAAGAATGGATGGTGTTGGACTTTGGTCATTACTGCAGCGATTGGTTCTGACAACTCTGTGTACTTTTTGTCGGCACGTCTCAAACGTCTGCTGTCGACTTGCAGTTGTTCATTCGTCCGGTGGGGACATTGATCATGACCGGCGAGTATCCCGCCGTTTATCACGTTTAGTGTGCTGCCGAGGCTGGGCTAGGAGGTGGCACGGAACTTATTGGTTGGGCAATTTCAGGGGGGGCCGTTTTGTTGGACATTTGGCCGGCCTTTATTCTTAAGGCATCTTCCACTTTGCAATACTCCTCAACTTTCTTCATCAACGCCCAGACCGTTTTGGGGGGTTTCTGGTGAGAGAACTGCGAAGGGGACTATCTGGGTGTAGTCGCATTTTGAAGGCGGTGATGGCCATGGAGTCATTACAAGCGTCGTCGACGAGGTTGAAGCACTCCCAATATCGCGCCGAGTATGCTTGAGCGTTCTCCTGACTGAATTTGCATGGCCTAGAGAGAGTCGGCCTGTTTCGGCTGTACCTCGTTAGTTATGAACCTGGCCCTGAAGGATTTCTGTAATTGATGAAAGCTTCTGATGGAGGCCGGCTCCAGCTTATAATACCACCTGACAGCTAATGGCCCCAGGCTGCTGGGGAATATTGGCACATGAGGGCTTCGTTGTCTGCATGCAAAGTCATGGCCTGTTTGTAATGACGGATATGATCAGGGGGTCTGATTTTCCATCGTAAAGAGTGAATGACGGAGCTTTGAACTTCTTGGGCAAGGCTGCCCTTGCAATCCGTCGGACAAAAGGATCGTGCTGGTCGTCTTCGTCTAAGCTGCTCCTCTTGCGCTTGTTCCTTGTACGTAGGCTCTTTTCGAAAGAGCTGGAAGTTTCGGATCGTCCCTTCTTGGTGAGCTCCGTGGATAATGAGTTGGAGTCACTGTTAATATCCTTGGGCCGGGCTCGAGATTGTTGTCCACTGGCCCTCGGAGGTCGTTCGGGATCTAGGCGCATGGCTTCTCTCGATTTCGCGACTTCGAGGGCCAAATCTTGACGGAGACGTTCATTTTCAGCGATCATGTTCTCCAGCCTCTGTTCATTCTGCTTTGCTTGTTCCATGATCGCCTGCATTGTCTCTTGCACTGAAGTCGTTGGTGAATCGAAGTTCAAGGCGCGTCTTGCAGCGATGGTTTCTTTCCCGAGCATATTTGCTGGAGTGAGGTCATCTCCCTGTGCGATCTCGTCAATGGTTACCAGAGGATCTTCAGTCACGCCTGCCATGGATGTATTTGAGTATTCCCACAGACAGTGCCAATTGTGGAGAAGTGGTTTGGAAATACTCTTCAGAACCTGGGAGGTGCTGGTGATCCTCAGGTAGTCACCTAAAAAAAGGAAAACTCCGGTCGGGGGTGCCGGGATTAGCACTCAGACGGACAAGTTAGTTCAGACACTCAAGATAACTTTCTCTTTAAGTTAAGTGAAATGATTCTTACATACCTTTCTGGATTTGCGGTTCTTATATTTATACTCACTTTTTTGGGCCTCGGGGCCTGAGCCTACTTTTATCTTATTCACCTTACATTCATTCGGATCTACTGACCCTCGTCTATTCGGCTCGTTAACGTATTCGGCACCCTAGTTACACAATATGAAGCCGAGTAGTATCCAGTTTCTGGGGTATCCGTCTCCCGACTCTTCCGATTATTCGGCCCCCACAAAGATGATCCTATAAAAGTCTTTAGTGAGGATTTGCAAACCAGCATAGTCCCAGATGAGTTTGAAGTAGCCAAGCCTATGGAGACTGATGAAGAAAATGAAGAGGTAAGCATAGTTACCCTATCATACCCCTTTGAATATCCTACATTGACAATGACTCAACATGTTAAACCCTTGTACATTAAGGCATACTTCGATGGGATAGAGATGAACAAGGTATTAGTGGATAATGAGGCATCAGTAAACTTGCTTCCTCATTTATCTTTGAGGAAATTGGGTAAGAGAAACCCTAGATTGATCCCAACGAGTATGACCATTGTTGATTTTGCTGGGGACAAGCAGATGGCCCAAGGCATACTATCCATTAATCTGAGTGTAGAGATAAGGGATTGTATGACTGCATTTTTGTCATAGACAGTAATACCAAGTACAATACCTTGCTTGGTAGAGATTGGATCCATACCAACAAGTGTGTGCCCTCTTTTACATTAGAAAGTGATGATAGCCCTAAGCAATGGGGAAACAGAGAAAATAAATGCAAACCCACTGCCCTTCATTGCATTGTAGATTTTGCAGAAGCAAAGTTGTATACCGAAGGGATGGTTCCAATAAGCGTGCTAAGAAAGCCTGATGTAATAGCCGAAGTAACGGCTAATAAGGAAGTGGCACACCTAAAACATTTAGTACAAGAAAGTGCTGATAATGAATACGAATACATCATCAAAGATACCAACAATGCCTAGTTGTAAGAAGGAGGATCAAGAAGCCTGATCATTGGCTTTAGTCAAGTTCTTGATATTGGACGTTGAGGCAATAGTCCAGAAAGTCCAGGAAGAAGAAAGTAAAGCTGTGATGATTGGCTGCAAACATGAGCAACAAAAAGTCAAATCATTAGCTCTAAGTAAGTATTATGCATTAGACATTGAAACTAAAGTCCATGAAATATAGGAAGAAAAAGCTTTATGGATAAATTTTGTCTGTGAAGGAGAAAGTAAAGATGCTGAACCAGGAAGGATTGTGATAGACCAAGTTGAAAAAGTTGTTTCGAAGCTAGAAGAAGCTGAAGAAGAAGTATTGGTAAGCACTCAGATGCAAGATCCTTTGGAAGAGGTCAATCTAGAAGAAGCTTCAGTTTAACAACCTACCTACATTAGTGCTTAGTTGGATCCCATTGGTAGGGACCAGTTATTGGCTATCCTAAAACAATATAAGGATTATTTTGCTTGGTCTTACAATGATCTACCTGGAGTGGATAGGTCATTAATAAAACATAGACTTCCAGTCAAGCCAAACTTTAAGCCATACAAGTAGAAACCTAGACGAAGGAGTCCTGAAGTGGTTCATAAGGTGAAGGAGGAGATTGATAGACTCCCCAAAGCTGCTTTATCAGAACAACTAGGTATATTGAGTGGTTTGTCCAATATTGTGCCTGTGATCAAGAAAAATGACAAATTGAGGGTATGTATTGATTTCAGAAATCTGAATTTGGCAACTCGAAAGGATGAGTACCCATGCTTGTAGTAGATCTGCTGGTTGATAGTTCAGCAGGACATAGGAGCTTGTCTATGATAGATGGACACTCTGGCTACAACCAGATATGCATAGTAGAAATGATGTTCACAAAATAGCTTTCAGGTGTTCTGAGAACACTGAGACCTTCAAATAGGTTAAAATGTCATTTGGGGTTAAAGAATGTTGGGGCAGGGCAATATCAGAGGGAAAGAAACACCATCTTCCATGATCTCATTGGAGAGTACTTAGAGTGTTACATTGATGATATTGTTGTAAAATCTCAATCTATGAAAGAACGCCTGGCCCACTTGACAACAGTTTTCGAAGAATGAGGAAATTCAAATTAAAACTCAATCCATTCAAATGTGCTTTTGGTGTATCACTGAAAACTTATTGGGGTATATAGTATACAAAAAGGGAATACAGATTGATCAAAACAAAGCCAGAGCCATCATTGAGGCCAAACCCATCAAGAAGAAAGAATTGCAAAAATTCCTTTTTCAGGTTAATTTTCTTCGAAGATTATTTCTAACATTACTGGGAAAACTAAAGTTTTTTCTTCTCTGTTGAAGTTAAAAATGAAGAAGAATTTAGGTGGACAGCAGAGCATCAAGTTGCTTTCAAAGGAATAAAAACCTATTTGGCCAAGCCTCCAGTGTTAATACCACCATAGAATGACTAACCTTTGAAGTTATACATGTTGCAGCTGAAGAATCATTGGGAGCTTTCTGGCTCAAGATAATGAAGAAGACAAGGCACAAGCAATCTATTACCTTAGTAGGTTTTTTAAACTCTTGTGAATGTAAATACTCAGTTATAGGAAGCTGTGTCTAGCCTTGTACTTTGCAGTAATAAAATTAAGATATTCTTTTGCCTACTGTTGTCTTTGTAATTGCAACCCATATTTGGTTAAGAATATGTTATCTAGACCTATATTAGAGGAAGAATGGGCAAATCGATTTTAACTTTATCAGAATTTATTTGGAATATGTCCCCCAAAAAGCATAAAAGGTCAGGTATTGGCCAACTTTTTAGCTGATCATCCATATCAAACAAAAAGTCAAAAATAATGGAACCTAACACAGGATTTGGAGCCATGGCAGATGTGGTTTGATGGATCAAAGGCTAATGGTCTGTTGGAATTGATGTTGTGATTAAATCACCACAAGGGGCAGAAGTCACACATGGTTTCAAAATTGATAAGACCGCCTGTTCCAATAATCAAGCTGAGTACGAAGCCTTGGTTATGGGACTTGAGATATTTATTGGTTTACAGGATCATGTAGTTGACATATTGGAGATTCCTAATTGGTAATTAATCAGTAAAAAGGGTCTTTAAATGTCAAAGTGTAAGCATGTTGCCATACTATGTTGATACTGTACATTTGCTTTCCCACTTCCAAGTGGCAAATGTAATTTATATCCCAAGATTCATGAATCACAAGGCCAATGATGTGGCCTAGAAAGTTTTTGAATTTCAAAAGAATGGATTATACTAAATAGACATGAGCCAAGCAACATACTAGAAATTGATACCACCTTTAGCAAAACAAGGTATATTGGTAGAAGCTAATCAAAATGACTTTGAAGAGTAGGATTGGAGACATCTAATCATTCAGTATTTGACTAGCTCTCTTTGAAGGCGAGCGGAAAGCTTAAATTACAGTCAAGCAGTTCATAATGTATGGGAATGCTCTTTATAAAAGAGGGGCAGATGGTCTTCTATTAGAGTGCCTAGGACCAAAGAAAGCATTGACGTCATGGCTGAGGAACATGAAGGCATTTTTGGGTGCTCACCAGCTTGGTGTTAAGATGAGATGGTTGCTTTGAAAGCATTCTTATCATGGCCAACCATCCTTAAGGATTGCATAGAGTATGCAAAAGGTTGCCAAGCATGTCAAGGGCACGGTATGATAAGGCATGTTCCAATCACTGATCTACATGTGATAGTGAAGTCTTGGCCATTTAGAGGGTTGGGCAATGGACACCTTCTTCGAAACAACATTGTTTCATTCTAGTGGCCACAAACTACTTTACTAAGTGGGTTGAGGCTAAGTCTTATAAGACTGTAGATCAAACAGAGGTAATTGACTTCATCAAGGAATTAATTTATAGGTTTGGTATTCCACAGACTATAACTGTGGATAATGGGACTGTATTTGATGGAAAGCTAGTAAAAGCTTAAGCAGCAGAATTTGGAATTAGTCTTGTTAATTCCATCCCCTATTATGCACAAGCAAATGGACAAGCAGAGTCATCTAACAAATCCTTGAATAAGGGAATACAGATGGTTGTGGAAGACAATCCTAGAGATTGGCACAACTTATTGTTAGATGTATTATGGGCTTATAGGACTTCCTAAAGATCAAACATAGGAGTTACCGCTTATACCTTGGTATATAGGCACGATGCAATTTTGTCTGTGGAAATCAATATAAAGTCCTTAAGGGTCAAATGCCAAGATCATCTAAGTACTGATCAATATCATCATAGCATGCATTTAAAGTTAGAAGGTGTGGATGAAGTTGGAATTTTGGCACTAGATAATATCATTTTACAAAAGAGAAAGGCAGCCAAAAGTTACAATAAAATGGTCCAACACATCAGCTTTGATGAAGGGGACTTAGTGTGGAAAACAATACTTCTAATAAATTAAAAGCCACAAGTTTGGCAAATGGTCACCTAATTGGAAGAGACCATACCAAGTCCATAGAGTCTTGCCTAGAGGAGCTTACCATTTGAAAAATCTAAATGGATATGTGCATCCCAAGAAAATTAATGGCAGATATTTGAAACCTTATTACCCAACTATAGACACAAGGAGTATAGAGACACTATATGGGAACATCAAGGAGAAATAATAAATACTTGTGTAAATAATGTGTCATTTTATAAAAATTTGAGTACATTGTGCCATAAATTGGCCCAAAATTCATTACAATGTTTCAATTGTTCCATTACAATAAGGTCTCTACTCTTAAGTGATAGGAACAATTGTATATCTGTGTTCATCTCCCACCTACGATTGGACTGCCCCTGGTGAGTAGTATGTAGCCTCTCTGCATTTTACTCCAAAGCCAAGTTGACTACTGCTAACTCCTTCTCCAATTCTGTCTTCCTATGCAATAGTTGAGCTTGAAGTTGAGAAGCAGAGAAGTGTTGCCCTTTTAGTACTGATACTTCAAAGTGAATATGGGAGACAAACTCCTTGTCTTTTAACAGCTCCTTCTCTACAGTTATAGCCATTTGGTAGATATTGATATAGAATTCCATGGTTGATGCTGCTAGGTTAAATGGCTTCTACAGGAAACATTAGATTGATTGAGTACTTGACAGCATTTGAGGAATCCATTCTTAGTGATTGGCTTCTGCAAAGCTTCGAATGGAATTCTTGTGGAGGTTCTCAATAACTCCAAGCAAGTGCCCATGTCTACCTGAAGGAGAGTGATGGTCTCAACAGCAGATGAGCTTTTGATTATCTCCAATAAAGAATCAGCCAAGACTAGTGGCTCAGTCTCACTGCCAGTTGGTATTGCTGGTGTGGATATGTCAAAAAAGCTTGCTAGCTGAACTTCAAAGATGTCTATCTCCTCTTCAGAAAATCGCATTACAGAAGGGTCACTTGTGGAAGGAATAGCTGGAAGCATTAGTATAAGAGAAGGAGAGAAGGATTCCTCAGCAACATCCATTGTCCTAGCTACCAGCAAGTCTAGGGAAGAGGGACTAGAGCTAGGTAGTAGAGGAAGAATTGGGGTACCACCAGTGTCACCCCTAGAAGTACCAGTTCCCACTGAAGTAGGAGCGGCAACAGGTGTATTCTCAGAAGGTAAAAAAGTAGCCAAGAATCTGGAAGATAAATGAGTATGCAGGGATGAGGCGATGGATACCAAGGGCAAACTATGCAGCTTAGCCGAACTAGGAGTTGGAGAAGATAGGGTGATTGGCATATCAACTCTCAAAGGAATTAAGGAAAAAGCTATGGAGAGTGTAGAGGTAGGGGTTGGAAATATGGCAGGACTAATTGAGAACGCACCACTACCCTTAAGCTTCCACCAGTCCAAATTCACCACTTATGAGTGGAAGTCAGACCCCTACATGCACTTAAGCCACTTGCACCAAGTTATGGCAGTATACTGGTGAAACGAGGCTCTAATGTGTATCTTGTTTCTATCCAGCCTTGGCAACCTAGGTCTAACCTGGTTTGAAAGGCTGCTAGAAGGCAGCATAGCTTCATGGGCATAGTTGGCAGAAGTGTTCGTGACTAGATTCAGAACGAATACCAAGACACCAGTGGAGATTGACCAACTACTCTCCATTGACATGGGCAAAAAGGAGACATTGAGGTCTTGCAATAGTCGATATTGGGAAACTTTCAACCAGATTGGGGATTGCCCTACAAATCTCACCATCGCACAATACAAACGGGGTTTACTAGGCGGTAACAAATTGAGGGACTCAATGACAACGATGCCACCCCTCACGATGGAGGCCTTAATGGAGAGAGTACATCAACATATCCGAGTAGAGGAAGATAGCACACGTGCTAAAGTAAAATTTGGCACAACAGCGATGCCAAATAAAAAGACTACAGCAAAAATCAACACGGTAGAACAACCAAGCAAGAATGGGCAAGGCAGGCGAGCCAACAGAGAGGACCCAGAAAAAAGGAAGTTAAGAGTCCGCACTGCCATTACCACAGTATTCAATAAACCTATCTACCGGATTCTCAGCGAGATACGTGATGAACCCTTCGTTCGGCGGCCAACCAAGTTGGGAGAAGCATAAATAGGCTATGATGAGAGGTCCCATTGCGCCTTCCATGATGAGAAGGGGCACCGCACTGAAAATTGCACACCATTGAGGCAACATCTGGAAGAGTTAGTGGCTGCTGGACACCTAGACCAGTATATAGAAAGGGGAACACAACTAGCCCCCTAGGACCTCAACAGACCAAATGGGATGCCGGTCGACGGTCCACCCCAAGGCATAATCAATGTTATACATGGGATCGTCGAACCTGAGCGGGTATATGAGCTCAGGGGGATGATAAAAAAGGCTTAGCACTTGAGAGAGGTATTAAGTGCACAATCTACCGTCAAAAAGGGTAGAACAGAGGCTACGAACGTCATATCCTTTTCAGACAGGGATCTAGCAAGGCTACATTGCCCTCACAATGACACACTGGTGGTCACTTTGCACGTCAAGAATTTTGATATTAAGCAGATTCTGATTGACCAAGGAAGCTCATGCGAGATAATGTACTATGAGACCATCAAACAACTGAAATTGGAGGACAAAGACTTGGCACCTGCGATATCTCCCATTGTCGGTTTCAACTCAATGCCAAAGTGGCCAGTAGGCAAGATAATCCTGCCAGTCAAGGCAGGAACAATGACAAAATAGGTGGAATTCTTGGTATTGAAGGTCCTTTCCACTTACAACATAATCCTGGGAAGAGCATGGCTGCACGCCATGCGCTCGGTGGCGTCAACCTACCCTCAGGCATTACGGTTCCCCAATGAAACCGGCGTGATTAAAGAAGTCTTAGGAGACCAAATCATGTCGAAACAGTGTTTCGTCACAGTAAACAGTAGCCGTGCTACAAAAGGGTTTGTTCAGATGGTGGAAGAGCCAAAAAGCAACGAACTATTTGCAGATGTCGACAAAGCAGCAGAACAGAAGGTAGTGAAAGACTTGGTTGAGGTGAGGATAGATGAAAAGAACCCAGAAAAGTTCTTTTTATTCAGCTCGTCATTATCCAGCACTGAGAGAGTTGAGGTCATAGAATTCTTGACCTCTAACATCGAAGTGTTTGCCTAAACACCATACGATATGCCTGGCATTGACCCAAATTTCATTTGCCATCAATTTAACGTCCACCCAACTGCTAGGCCAATTATTCAGCGAACTCGCCGATCGGCACTCCACCACGCAGAGATAGTGGCAGAAGAAATAGGAAACTTGCTGGAGGCAGGAGCCATCAGAGAAGTACACTATCCCAGGTGGATCTCCAACACTGTGGTGGTACCAAAGAAGAAAGCAAGTGGCACGTTTGTGTGGACTACAAAACGGTCAACAAAGAATGCCCAAAAGACAGTTTTCCCCTATCACGGATAGACCAACTGGTGGACCTGACAACAAGATATAATCGACTTAGCTTCCTTGATGCGTATCGAGGTTACCATCAGATCGCTATGTATGAACCAGACCAGGAGGTCAGGTAATTTACAATGCCTAGAGGATTGTACTGTTACAAGGTCATGCCCTTTGGCCTAAAGAACACAGGGGCCACATTCCAACGGATGGTTATCAAAATATTTTAACCATTATTAGGCAGAAGAATGAAGGCTTACATAGATGACATGGTGGTCAAAACCAAGGATGAGAAGGACCATCTCAGGGACCTAGATGAAATGTTCCAAATTTTGAAGTCCTACAAGTTGCGTCTAAACGCATCTAAATGCGCATTCGGCATAGGATCAGGCAAATTCCTAGGCTTCTAGTGACCAATCGGGGTATAGAAGCTGATCCCTCTCAGATCAAAGCAATCCAAGATCTTGAGAGGCCTAACACAGTCAAAGAGGTACAACGTCTCACTGGCCTTGCAGCCGCGCTCAACCGATTCATAAGTCGGTCGTCAGACAAATGTCGACCATTCTTCCAAGCACTGAAGGCCAAATTTGAGTGGGATGAGGAATGTGACCGCGCCCTAGAAAGCTTGAAAGACTACATGACCTTTCCTCCGTTGTTAGTAACCCCGGTACCAGGAGAAAAGCTCTTTTTGTACTTAGCATTTTCACAGCATGCAGTTAGCGTAGTGTTGGTCAGAGCGAAAGGAATCCAACACCTGCCTATTTTTTATGTTAGCAAGACCTTGCTGGGCGCTGAAACAAGGTGCCTACCATTGGAAAAGCTAGCATTAGCTTTGATGATGGCCTCAAGAAAGTTGTCACAATATTTTCATGCTCACACCGTGATCGTCCTAACGACTTTTCCATTAAAGGCCTTGTTTGAGAGAGCGGATTTTTCTGGACGAATCTTGAAATGGGCAGTAGAGTTGGGGCAGTTCGATATCAAGTTTCAACCCAGAACCGCAATAAAAGCCCAAACTTTAGCAGACTTTGTGGCTAAGTTCACACCAGGTAGTCATCACATCTGCCCCTTTGATTTGACTGACGCAATCGAAGTAAAGAGGGAAAGTGTCGTGGGAACTGCGCAACCCCTAATGCAGGATGCCCATCTACATTGCAAGCCATACAGGATTGAGGATAGGAACGAAGGAACAAACCATGCTATTCCCAGTGAGGACTCATCAAAAAGTAAAGACTTGAGGCAGTCAGATAGTGAAGATCAAACCCCAACAGCAGGCATGGACTTGGAAGAAAACACCAGCTACACCCATGATCCCAAGACGTCATCCGATCCCTCTACTTGCTGGAAGCTATTCGTCGGAGAGATGTGGAAACTCTTTGTAGATGGAGCATCCAATAGGCACGGTGCAGGACTTGGCATAGTCCTCATCTCACCAGATGGCCTAACAATTGAACAGGCAGTCAACCTCGGCTTCCCAACATCTAACAATGAGGCAAAGTATGAAGTACTGTTGGCAGGCTTAAAATCAGCACTTTTCATGAAGGCCACCGAACTGATGGTGTACAGTGATTCCCAGCTGGTAGCAAACTAGATTTCAGGCGACTACGAGGCAAAAGATGAAAGGATGGCTAAGTACCAAGAATTAGTCAGAAATGAGATCATGAAGTTCGAAGTAGTTCAGATAGAGCAAATCGGCCGAGAAGAAAATAGTAGAGCAGACGAGCTAGCAGGTTTTGCTTCAATGGCAGATACATTTATCCCACACCCATTATTGATCGACTTCCTACCTAGACCAAGTATTGAGGAACCCGAAGCAGCCGAGACATGTTGTGTCGAACTAGGCCCATCCTGGATGGATCCCATTATAGTATTTTTAAAAGATGGCATCTTGCCTTAAAAAAAGAAAGAGGCCAACAAAATTAGAGCAAAATCACAGCGATTTTTGCTCTCTCTATCACTAGCATTATACAAAAAATCCTTCACAGGACCTTACCTAAAATGTGTCCATCCAAACAAGGTCGAGGCATTTTTATTGGAGATACATGAAGGCTTATGTGGAAGCCACCAAGGGGGAAGATCATTGGCTTACAGGGCAATTTCACAAGGATATTGGTGGCCATACATGTAAGCAGATTCAAAGAAATATGTCAAGAGGTGAGAGAAATGTCAGAAGTTCGCACACCAAATACATCAACCAGCCAGAGAACTCCTACCACTAACTAGTCCGTGGCCCTTTGCAATGTGGGGCCTGGACATAGTGGGACCACTTCCAACTACACCCGGCAACATAAAATTCTTTCTTGCAGCAACGGACTACTTTACAAAGTGAATTGAGGCAGAAGCACTCGCATCTATAAAGGAGAAAGACGTTAAAAAATTCGTCTGGCAGAACATCATAACTCGATTCGGCATACCCAAGGCTCTAAAATCTGAAAATGGTACTCAGTTCGATGGCAAAATTTTCAAGGGCTTTTGCGAGGAATACAAGATAGAATTCTACAACTCTACACCAGTATACCCTCAAGCGAATGGCTAGGCAGAAACTTCGAACAAAGTCGTCTTAGATGGTTTGAAGAAAAGGTTGGAACAAGCAAAAGGCAAGTGGGCAGAGGAACTTTCTCATGTTTTATGGGCTTACCGTACCACATCTCGGCGGTCAACTGAAGAAACGCCTTTTTCCTTGGCCTATGGCATGGAGGTACTAATTCCATTGGAAGTAGGCCTCCCCACTATTAGAAGTGAAAATTTTGACCCAAATCTGAATGAAGAAGCCATAACCTTGGAACTCGACCTTGCAGAAGAGAGAATGGAAAGAGCACTAGTTCACATTGCCTCATACCAGCAGGAGTTATCCAGAAAATATAACAAAACAGTGCATCCGAGGCAATTTAAGATTGGAGATTGGGTACTGCGCAAAGTAATGGGCAATACTTTGGTACCTGAAGATGGCAAGTTAGGACTTAACTGGGAAGGACCATACAAAGTGGTTGGTTTAGCAAGAAAATGGACATATCACTTGGAAGATGGAGACAACAAGGATATTCCCAGGCCATGGAACACTGCCAATCTCAAACTATTTTATTTTTAGCTTTTCCTTAAAATACTTGTAATTTTTCCTTTTTCAAATAAAAACAAGTAGTTTTTTCAACATAATTCTTTCTACTGTAAAATTTGTTCTTAGTCATTACCAGCTAGGGACAATCAAGAAGTTTGGCAGGATTGGCCAACATTTTCTCTCTTCTTCAGCCAAGATAAGGATCCAGGCTGAAGAAGGCTGGCAGGTATGACCAACATTTTCTCTTCTTCAACCGAGATAAGGATCCAGGCTGAAAGAGGTTGGCAGGTATGACCAACATTTTCTCTTCTTCAGCTGAGATAAGGATCCAGGCTGAAAAAGGTTAGCAGGTATGACCAACATTTTTTCTCTTCTTCAGCCGAGATAAGGATCTAGGCTGAAGAAGGTTGGCCGGTATGACCAACATTTTTTCTCTTCTTTAGCCAAGATAAGGATCTAGGCTAAAGAAGGTTGGCAGGTATGACCAACATTTTCTCTTCTTCAGCCGAGAAAAGGATCTAGGCTGAAGAAAGTTGGCAGGTATGACCAACATTTTTCTCTTCTTCAGCCGAGATAAGGATCTAAGTTGAAAAAGGTTGGCAGGTATGACCAACATTTAGCTCTCTTCGGTCGAGATAAAGATCTAGGCTAAAGACAGTTGGCAGGTTTGACCAACAGGTTTTTTGGATTCTTCAGCTGAGATGCGTATCTCGGCCAAAAAAGGTTGGCAGGATTAGGTAAGGCCAAGCTAATTAGTTTGGCTAGATATGCAGTCGGAATGATGCAAAACATTGAAAATATTGAAATACAATAACCGAACAAACAATTGGAAAAATAGCAGATTTCATTCCATTTCAACAAGTTCGTTACAAAGGGAGAGGCTTGAGCCCGGTTACAATACCAAAAGGAAAAACAAAATCAAGCAAAGAGATCGGCTAAGTCAGCATCTAGGTTAACCTAAGTTGAGCCACTCGGTAGGCCGGTTTTAATGGGTAGGTCAGCCATAAGAGCACCCTCAACCGTACTTGCCACCGATGGCTCCACCCGAGCTGTCTGACTGGTCTGGAGACCGTGATCACTGATTGTAGGAGGGGCGTTGTTTGGGACAAGAGATTCTTCTTCCTTCTCTCCCTCTTGGAGAAGCTTTTGTTGAATGGCGTTGGCATAGTCCACCATGTAACTTGGGATGAAGTAGGGGGAGGGTTCTGAAAGACCTCGGTCTCTTGCCCATGACCGAGCTTGATGACGGCTATTTTTCATCCACATTTGAAGAAGATATCTTTTACAGCTTCACACTGCAAGACATACGTGGCCTCTCCTTCTTTGTAACCACGGTCTTCAGCGTCTTCCACGCTCTTTTTTAGCTCGGTTATCTCAGCATCTTTTTTCTTTTCGAGCTTGGCCAGTTCACGTAGATAGCGGTCTTTCCTTTCGGCCAGCACCTTCTACTTGTTCACTTCCGCCGCGTTGACCAGCTCAGTAAGTCGTGCGTTTTGAGTTTCGAGCTCGGTCATTTTCTGTTTGGCCTCGTTCAGCTCAGCCGTCTTAGCGTTAACATCTGCCACGGTCAACCGCGCAGTGTTGCGAAGCTCCAACACGCGCTTATGAGCAATATGGCTCTTCTGCATGGCCTGTAGGGGCAGAGGTAGTGATTATGACTAAAACTGAGCAAACAGACTGTGTAAAATGGAAAACAAATAAGAGGGAGCACTTACCAGCACCATTGACTTAGTAGCCAAACAGATGGCCTTGAGCTCGGTTAAATGGTCATGGTGCTCCATGTCTTGTGGTAGACACACGCTTTTGGCAAGGTTGAAGGCCAGCGTGTGGTCCTTCTCAGCCACCACTGAGTCTGTGGTGGCTATAACTCGGTTCTTGTAAGTTATTTTTGGAGCCCATTCTATAGGGCTAGCTCGGTCGGAGTGCATTGGCTCAGGGCTCAGCGACGTTGTTTCAAGAAACATGCGGTCCTCCTCATCAATCAATTGTGGCGGCTCGGTCGAAGCAGCGCGCGCACGCTTGTTCAGCCGAGATGACAAGGCTCGGGTTGTTGGAAGGGCCACCACAGCCTCGTGTGTTTGACCGGCTTGTGGTACCTCGGTTTGAACCCTGCCAGTTGGAGTTGGTGTTTGTTTGGTAATCAGGGCTCGAATAGCACGGCGCTTGGCCATTTCTTGTTCTTCAGTGAGGGGAATAAGGTTGATTTGAGGCAAGTTTGGGTCCGGTTCTGGTGATGGTTCTAGGAGAAAGTCAGTCACCCTCGTCTTCCTCCTGCCACTATACCGGGTAGGTCGGTTCAAAGTTAAGTAGCTCGGCCCAACCGCGTTGACGGTACCGGAGCGCGACATGAAGAGCGTCTTGGTTGGCGTATTAGTATTGTGACTTAAGTTGGTTTAAGTCTGCACAAAAGAAAGGTAAAATGTTGTGTTAGCACGGTGTAAAAAATAGCCTGGAATAGCAAAGAAAAAAAAACAACTGAGGTATCCTTACCAGCAGTCCCCTTATTCCAATTTATGTTATAGCTTGGTATTTGGGCTTCCTGGTCTTTAAAATTGCCCAAAACCCAGAAAAAATCGTCGTCGTTTAAATCTTTATCTGGTGTATTTTTTAATTTTCTCTCGGCCTCTCCATACTCTTAAGTAGTACACCCAACCGTCATCATTTTGGCCGAGCGAATATTGGTGAAAAAGCTCGGCCAAACCGAGGTTGAGGCCGAGCCGGCAGTTTAGCTCGGTGATGTCATTTATTATTCTGTAAGTATTGGTGTTGAGTTGTGTTGGGCATAGTCTTGTCTGTCTGAGGAACTCGCATATCAGTGGCTGTACAGGGAATCAGAGATCGGCCTCTACTATTGATATTATGGTGAAAGGAACAAAGCCCGGTTTTCCCCAGGGCGTGGTATCTAGTTAGGCTAAAGAGAGATGGACATCATCAGGAATATTATAGTCCTTACGAAATTTGGCAATGGCCCCAGGTGAATCTACCAAGAACCGGTATTTACCCATTTAACTTAAATTGTGTACAAATTAGCACGGTAGCCTAGCTCGGTGTTGAGATTACGTTGAATGTCTCGGTTGAGCGATAGTGCAAAGGTGTGCCTGGCCAACCTAGTCAAGTCTGCAAAGTGGAGATAAAAATTGTTATGCCTAGATCACTAGACCGAGCTAAGAAAGATGGCAAAATAAATATAACTCTAGTTCGGCTAAATGGGTTGCAACCTGTTCTTAGTTCGGTTGTAGCACAAGTTTTTAGCTCGGTTATTGAGAAAGAAGGTTCTTAGATCGGTCGTAACACAAGGTGTGTCTCAAGGTTTTAGCTCGGTTATTGGGTGAGGTTTTCTAGTTTGGTCGAATACGCACCTATCACAAACAGGTTCTTAAATCGGTCATGGTGTTATTTTGGATCAAAAGGATCGCATTCCAGATTGATTGAGAATCCAGCTAAAGTGTGATTGAGGTCTAGTCATGTGGTTTTTGGGGATTTAGTGGTTCTTACCCATTTATGTGAAAACTATAGGAGTGCGTTTTGAAAAACATATGTATATATATTTCTATACTATACGTACTCACGAAATAAACGAAAAAAGAAAGGGATTGAGCCACTTACAGTTTTAAAATTAAAGGACAGAGATCAAGATAGTGAGGATACCAGCTAGAACACGAGCTTTGCAGGTGCTATGGTTGTGAATATAGCGACTCAGAAGGCAAGGGAGAGAAGATGAACAGTGGAGTGTTTGGTTCAAAAGTGGGGTTTTTTGTATAAAGCACAAAAATAGGCGGGACTGTTCAAATTTTCATGGTACAAAGACGGCTGTGACAGGTGTACGTGACCAGTGGGAGCAAGCCACGTGTCCAAGGGAATAGATAACAATTCAGACGTGCTTGAGTGACGGAACGACGTGTAGAGCAATTGACAAGACGTTTTTGGACCGGGAAAATCAGTAGTCCGGTGACAAATGAGCTCGGTTGGAGGCTTGGACCTTTAGCTCAGCTAGTAACAAGTAATCCCAAATCATGCGTTGCAGATGGGATAAAGGTGCAATTGAGAGGGAGATTTTATGTGAACTAGGGCTGGGCTAGGTCCACATATTATAATGGACCGAGCTGTGGGCCGAGGTGAATGGGCCTCGCAACTGGACCTTGCTTCTGTTAGCTCGGTCTAAGTATTCCGAACCGAGGTATAGGTGAACGATGACTGAGCTAGGCATTGCCCATGAAAGCACCGAGCTGAGTGTGTCAGAAGGCTGGAGATAGCTCGGTTGTGCTGCTATTCTACCATGGTAAAACCATCTCACTTGATTAAGCTGTGGGGAGGGTATAGAAAGATGAGCATTACCTTTCTGATTCCTAGGAGGACTCTGCTAAAAGAGAGTTGAAGTCCTACTAGGATTGTGCCATGTTGTGGATGCGCCCCGCGAGAACTCCCCGATATCCACACCTGCGAGAGGGCGCGAAATCTCGTTTTGTTCTCTAGGCTACTATAGTTCGGACTCAATGTCATGGTTCTGAATCTAATCTCACAAAGTGCAATGTGAGACCGATAAATCACCAAAGAGTCCAAATCCGGCAAATCGTTTTAGAAAACTGATTTTATAAAGAAGTGCCAAACATGGACTGTTTTGCCAGATACAGAGTCGCCACCTAAATATTTTATTTTGAGGGAATTTAGGAAACCCTGACTCGTGCTTAAGGCCACGTGTCCGTCATCACCAAAGTTGCCTCGGCTCGGGAACTTGGGTACGAGAGGGGAAGGTCATGCAATGAGCACCCCCGCTCGCCCGATCAAAGATCGGCCTGTACTAAGCATGATATTTTGTTTTTGAAAACACATGTGCTCTTATTCCGGTTAATTAGCTAATCTTACTACGTGATGCGCACAGCATACAAGTATAGACTAGATCGCCTAATTTGGAACAAAACATTGCATGTTCGTTTGTGAAAATGGTTTGAAGTTTGCTACTCGCAAGTAGGCTAAATTCGGGATTCGATGAATTGTTCAATTCAAGTAATCCAACCTTCACCCACAGGCATTCAGGCAGTTATATCAAGTAAGCAGTTAGCCTCATGGCAAGCATGCTTTCATGACAGTCAATAACACACATGGAGTATGCTAAAGCGTAAACACTCACAGTGTACTCCAAGCCAAAATAGAGAACTAGTTAGAAATCATGCATGATCCTAGTTTATGTTAAGATGGCTAATGCAACACATGCAAAAATGCAGCTAAAATAGGCTTGGCTATTCTAGAATGGCATGTGAAATGCAACTTGATAACATGCTGTTGAACACGTATTCAAGTAAATGTATTGAAATACAATGCAGTTAGTATGATGCGCCGAGCTCGGTGCATGCAATACAAATGAATGGATGCATGCATGCAAACATAAGGTATGCTAAATGAAATATGCCCTAAAACTAACCATCGTAAGCGGTTAAGTAAAAGGGAGAAAGAAATGGGGGTTGGAAGACATGCATCACACACACGCACGCTTATTACAACAGTTAGCCCTCTCAACGGAGGGACCGAATAAGAAGCTAACTAGCTAATCTAAGCTAATTAAACTAATTATTACATCACAACGAAGCTAATTAACTAATCCTAGTTAACTAACTATTACAAAACAATTAAGCAGCTAAACGCATTAACTACTTAAATACAGAATCCAAAGCATAAACTAGCTAATCACATTAGCTAAGTATAGAAACAAAACAATGGTCCTCAGAGCGAGAAGAATGCAAGCACGCCCGGTCGCCTCGTTCGGAAATCCGTCGCGATGCCCTGATTTGCCTCTGTTTGCAACTATTCTCAGAAACTTGCACCAAGCTCCAGATAGCTTCTAAATCATCTTGGGGACCTGTGGGAGGGTGGCCGACTAGTTGTTGGTGTTTTCAGCCACCTGCCGACCACTTTTTGCTACTACAAACCAGAAAAAGTGGTCGGCCAGCTAGTTTTTCTGGTTGGCTGACCAGTTGTTGCTGCATTCTTCCAATTTGCTGCAACAGAAAGCAAGAAAGGGCATGGCAATGTATTTGCAAGATATGTGTGCACAACCACCCTCCCTATCATTTCATAAGCTCAAGGGGGTGTGGTTCTTGACCCTCGGGCCACCAATCGCGCATTTCAATGCATGATGGCCGAGAGGTGAAGTTGCACAATTCAATATGAAAATGAATGCACAAGTAAACACATAAGGCCTAGAACTCTATCATGTATGATCAAGAGCGTCGGCGGCGAGAATTGAGGCACGTTTCATCACTTTAAGTATGAAACGCCCTCGTTTCTCGTGTTTGGACTAATACCTATTCCAAACAAAATGCAACACATAACATGGCATGCACAATGCTATGTAACATGGAATATGCGAAAATGCAATGCAACACAAGCATGCAAATATGCAATATGACTTGAGCATGCAAACATGTAATGCAACATGAACAACCTAACAAGGCTAATGACATGTACAATGCTAATGCATGCATACTCAATGCAAGACAACATAAGCATGCAACAATATGATACAATGCAACTAGCATACATAATGTGAATGTCAACTAGCATACTCAATGCGATATGATCATGGCATACTCAATGCAAATCAAGAGCATGGCATGCACAATGCAAACAATAACATAACATGCATGATGCGATGTAACATGGCATACACAATACTCAATGGACTTAAACCAAAATGTGGGTAGACCTCAGCCATGCCCAAATCAGTGGCCATAACACCAAAATAAAGGCACAAAATACAAAACATGCATGCACAATGCATTGGCCAACCAAGTAGGCCTAAGAGCACAACCCTCAAGAAGGCTCAAGGAGTGATAAATGTGGAAGTGTAACAACACTAAATGCATTGAAATTAAGTAAGAAATGATGCCAAATTATTCAAACAAACAAAAGTATAGCATGCGAAGGTCCTAAAGCATGAAAGCTATCAAAGAGGACTACAAAGGAGACATGCAATACATGGCACATATGCATGAACCAACCACAAAAAGAGCTCAAGTAGGTCAAAACATGGACCAAAGCATGCTAAGATGGAGGCTCAAAGGCTTAGGCATGCAAGCATACACACTAGGCCATAAACAAGACAATAAATGCACAACCCTTAGAGGCACTCAAAGGATGGAAGAAGTGGGAACATGACAATGCTACACAGTCTGAAATAACATGATGAATGATGCCAAATCATGTACACAACACAAATGAAGCATGCTATGGTGCCCAAAGCTTGAAGCTAGCAAGAGCACTTACACTATAGCTATGCAAAACATGAAGCATATGGCAAGGGCAGCCTAAAACAATCCTAGATCATGCCAAAATGATACTAAAACATGCATGGAAAGAAGCCAAAACAAGCTAGCATGAAGGGCATAAGACATGATGCATACAAGGCAAATAAGGTGGATTACACTACACCTATTAAGACCAAGCATGGGATGACTTATCCAACAAAAATCAGAGTTATATCATGGCAAGATAACCCTAAAAACACATTGAAATGATGGTTCGCAAGCTAAGGCATGAAGGCATGCGCAATGATTCATGTTAAGGCATCAAGGGGCAAACCCTCCAATGCATTGACTAAGTGATAAATGCAAGTGCATAAACATGAAACATGGACTGAAATCACATAATAAATGATGTCAAATCATTCAAATAGTCCAAGTAATGCATGCTAGTGGACTTGATGCACGCTAGTGGACTTGATGCACAAAGCTAACAAGCTAGAATGCATTATAGCTATACAAAGCAAGTCATGCATGGCCAAAACAACACAAATCAGAGCTAAATCATGTTAAAACATGGGCAAAAGCTTCTTAAAGTTAAGCCAAAAGCATGCTAGAATGACATGTTAAAGCATGATGCATGTTAGGCTATTTCATGGAATTGCACTACAAGTGCATAGAGCATGCAAGTGGTGACCAAACCAAACCCTAATAGAGGTATGCCATGCTAAAATAAGTCCAAATAGAAGCTAAGATATAGCCAACATAAGCTTAACAAACATGCTCACACATGAGGCATTCAAAGCAAGTATTGAAGATATAAGGAGAGGGGATGACCCTCTCCTTATTGGGACCTCAAAACACCACTTCTACCACTGAAATTCCTCTGAGTTTCAGTGGTGAGAAGGTCAAAATAAGGTGGTCCCAAAAGCTCAAAAAGAAGGTACAAAAGTAAGGCCAAACAAGGCCTAAGAGGGGGTAGACAACCCCCAACACAAAAATGACCTTAAACAAAGATCTTAAGCATACAAAAATAGAACTTTTTGTAGTTAAGAGTTAAGCTTAAATCAGTATGCAAAAGGGTCCAAAAGCTTAAGCAAGAATAGGGGTTTAAAAGGTTAAAAGCTCACCCTTGTAGAACCTCTTCAAGACCGCAACTCCAACACACTTTTTGAACCAAAACCAGCCCAAAAACTCCAAAACAAACCTCAAGAAGCCTCAGCAACCAAAGGATGGTGTTTGAGTGTGTGTTTGTGTGTTAAAGTATGGCAAAACTACACTTTTAGGCACAAAACAAGAGCAAACAAGGAAGAATAGATACAAGTGTATATCTATAGCTCCAGCACCATTTTTCTGACCTTAGAGGAGGGAGGAGGAGGTTCTCTTTTATAGAGAACCAATGCTCAAGCTTCTTGAAGAAGCTAAGGGTTCAAGGCCATCCTTTAGACACGTGTATGGAGGATGGTTTCAGTGCTCTCCAGCTGTACCAGCTGGCTAAAAATATCTCCAAAAAGGTGACAAAAAGCAGCCGACCACTTGAAGTTGGTCCAGCTACTTTAAGTGGTCGGCCGACCACTATAAGTGGTCTCCCAAAAATAAAAGTGGTCGGCCATGGTGAGAGAAGGTCAGCAGCATGAAAACAAGCAAATGGTGTGGTGGCCGACCACTTTTGATAGTCCAAAGATCAAGGAGACCAGTTGTCAGACCAGAAAACTGGCTGGCAGGAAGAAAAGTGGTTTGTGGGGAGAGAAACTGGTCTCCCACCCTTGCACCACCTTCCAAACAAGGAAAACAAGGTTTCTACCAAAAACAAACCAAAACGGATGCAAGACGAAAGTTCGGGAGGCAAAGCGCGCAGCCGAGAGCCTCGAAAACTAGCTGACAAGCACAAAAAGTGGTTTACGACCACAAAAGTGGTCTCCCAGACCATAGTGTCCCTCTAGGCAGAGGAAACAGGGTGTGGTTAAAAAACCACGCCAAATAGAGAACGTTAAGCGGTCCCGGGACAAAGCGCGCGGCCGAATGCTCCGAAAATCGAAAACTAGTCTCCAAACGGGAAAAGTGGTCTACGACCACAAAAGAGTGGTCTATAAGACCTCTCCCTCCCTCAGGCAAGGAAAACAAGGCTTGGTCCACAAACTGAGCCGAAACACAAAGAGTTCAGAGGCCCGGAGGCAAGGCACTTAGCCGAAAACTCCGAAACCTCGAAACGAGCACAATATGCGCAATCACCGAGCGCTCAATCGATGACGTCTGAGTCTTAAGGTCAGTCAAAAATGGGTGTCTACACATGTGGATTCTACAAAAGCTCATTACAGACCTATGTACAGGTATCATAATCTTTACTCTCAAAAACTCAAAGCTTTTTGTCTATTGTCTATTTGCTGACTTAGGCATCGGAGAGGTATCCGGCACACACCCGCCGGCTAGCTCACGTTTGTGTTTTCAGGAAGTAAAAGCGACGACGTTTGGAGGAGTGCAAACTTGATCAACAGGATTATACGAGAAGAATATTTCGTGCTCGTACATTTATTAAAAAGAAACAAATATAGTCATTTGGGCTTTTATTTTATTCCAGGTGTCCAATTAGAAATACAGATAGTACCAAAAAAAAAAAAACACTGTGGTTTATCTCCCATCTTGATCTTGCTAAATCTCGTCACCTGAAAGAGGTAACAACTATAAGCACATAGCAGGGTGAGAAATATTGTATTGTGAGTATAGTAGCACAAAATAGCCATGGATAGTTATTTAAGGTAAAACATTAACATAATTTAAGTTGAATAAACAAATTAATTAAGTGACAGAAATTGAAATACAGAAATTACGTAACTAACTATAACGACGGTACAGGACATGATAGAACAGAACAGGGGTCACTAGAGTGACAATCAGAACAGGGGTCAATGGATCTATGATAAACAGAGGACCACAAGGTGGCCAATAGGGGCCAATGGTTTATTTAAATCCCCCAAGGTGTGAGACTCTCATGGTGATATTTATACAACATAATTGTTTATAAAATCTTTGTCAAATAATTTCTAAAATTTAAACAAACATATCCATGAGTTTCAATTTAAGCAAATAAAGTTTAAAAAATAATCCACGTAATTGAAACATTAACATAACCATAAATTATAAATTATATAAAATAAATTGTGGTAACTCAAAATATTCGTAAAAATATATTATGATAGCTCAATGTATAATATAACTCACCTTAAGATTGATCCTTAACTTTGAGTTTTCTATTACAACTCCCAGCTATACTCTCTCACTTCTCGTAGCTCACTGGTACCTCACTATGAATGGGTTCTAATTTCTCGTCCTTACTTTTTTGAAGCTTACTGCATTGATACTTCACTATTTATAGGCCCATTCTCTTGCTTGCTACGCAAGTCCTAAGCTCTATGATTGCCACGCTGCTCCCTTTCTCAACCACGTTTCTACTCTGTTGGTTAGGAGAAGTGATGTCACCTGTATTATTACCCCATGAATTTGTCCAAGAGCCACTAACCCCTTGTCCTTTTTACCATTCTAAGAGTTATTACTCTTCAGTAGAGTTGTGTTTTTTTTTTTTTTTTTTTTTTATATTATTATTATTATTATTATTATTATTATTTATGATTATTAACTAGGTTCACGTTCAAAAATCTCACCACCAAACTATACAACATCACTTATCGCTTACTCAAATATTTTATTTATTTTATTTTTTTATTGTTTTTAAACCACAAGCTTCCACTAATGCACTTTTTTTTTTTTTTTGGTTATAATAAGGAATTCTATTTATTAATTACTCATTATTTATTTATTATTTTTTTTTCCTTTTTTTTGTTTATATATATATATATTGCCTACTTATGAGTGATTGATATCATCACGATATTGAATTAAATTACAAATTCGGATGTCATATTTCTCCCCTCCTTGAAAGAAGTTTGTCCTCAAACTTGTTATACCTTGTTTTTCGAAGAGGTGTGGGTTTTGGCTTTCAGTTTCTCATGTTGCTTTTTCGACACAATGGTTTCTCCATAAGACTTTTACAAGAGGTATGGTCTTGTTTCGAAGGACCTGATCACGATGATCGAGAATTTGTACAGGTTGTTCTTCATAAGAAAGGTCTTCTTGAACTTCCAGGTTCTCATAATCGACAACATGCTCTAGATCGCGAAGATATCGACAAAGCATCGAAACGTGAAACACATTGTGGACATTGGACAGTTCGGACGGAAGCGCAAGGCGATATACCATAGGACCAATCCTTTTCTAGTATCTCGAATGGCCCGATGTAACGTGCGTTTAACTTTCCTCGTTTTTCAAATCAGATAACCCCTCTTGTTAGTGAAATCTTTAGAAACACATGATCTCCTATTTAAAATTCTAAGTCCTATCTCCGTGTATCTACATAGCTTTTCTGGAGACTCTGGGTAGTGCAAATTCGTTGTTGGATGAGTTGAATTTTATCACTCGTTATTTGCACGATCTCGAGGCCTAACAGTTTCCTGTCTCCAACTTCCGTCCAACATAGAGGTGATCGACATTTTCTTCCGTATAGTGCCTCGTATGGTGCCATTCCAATGCTTGCATGGTAGCTATTATTATAGGCGAACTCCACCAAAGGTATGTGATCATCCCAATTACCTTTGAGGTCTAGCACACACACACGTAACATATCTTCCAAAGTTTGGATTATTCTTTCAGATTACCCATCGGTTTACAGGTGATAAGCCGTGCTAAACTTTAGAGTGGTTCCCAAAGCTTTTTGCCATTTGTTCCAGAAGTGAGACACGAAGTGGGGGTCTCTATCAGATACAATTGAAACTGGGGTGCCGTGCAAACGAATGATTTCCTTAATGTATAGAGTGGCGAACTTAGAGAGGGAGTATATGATTCTGATTGGTAGAAAATGTGTCGACTTCGTCAATCAATCTACGATAACCCATATTGCATCATTCTTCAAGACTGATTGCAGTAGCCCAACCACGAAGTTCATAGTAATGTGCTCTCATTTCCATTTAGGAATGGGGAGTGGTTGCAACATTCCTATGGGTCTCTGATGTTCTATTTTAACCCGTTGACAATGCATGCATTTGGAGACGTGACTTACTATATCTTTCTTCATTCCTGTCCACCAGAAGTGTTCCTTCAGATCGTGATACATCTTCGTATTGCTAGGGTGGATCGCAAATTTCGAGCTATGAGCTTCTACCAATATCTTTTTCTTGAGTTCTGGAAGGTCAGGTACGCAAATTCGATTCTGAAATTTTAACATCCCATTGCTTATTGTGAAGTCAGGATCGGGCGTGCCTGCTTGTTCCTAGTACTTTTTCTTCAAAAGTTTATCTTCACATTGGCAAACTCTAATTTCTTCAATCAGCACGGGTTCCATGATTATGTTGGCAAGTAGTCCATTGATCTTTCGAGGAACAAGGGTACATGCCAAACTTTTGGTCGTCTTTCGACTCAATGCGTCTGCTACTACATTAGCCTTGCCGGGATGGTGATGGATCTCTATATTGTAGTCCTTTATAAATTCTAGCCATCGTCGTTGCTTCATATTCAGTTCCTTTTCGGTAAACAGATATTTGAGACTCTTGTGATCTGTGTAAATTTGTAGTTCTGTAGAGATAATAACGCCAGATTTTGAGGGCAAAGATTACTGCGGCTAATTCCAGATCGTGGGTCGGGTAGTTCTTCTCGTGGTTGTTTAGTTGACATAAAGCATATGTAATGACCTTCCCATTTTGCATAAGAACGCAACCCAAACCATTGTATGAGGCATCACCATAAATTACCAACCCTTTCGTTTCTGCGGAGAGTGCTAGTATAGGAGCCGTCACGAGTCTGTTTTTCAATTCTTGGAAGCAACGTTCCTGCTTGTCGGTCCATTCAAAAGGTGTGTTCTTCTGAGTTAGCTAGGTCAAGGGTGATGCTATCTTTGAGAAATCAAGCACAAAGCACTGGTAATAGCCAGCTAGACCCAAGAAGCTACGAATTTTAGACACGTTAGTAGGTCGTGGACAATCCACAATTGCTGCAACCTTTTGGGGGTCAACTAAGATGCCATCTTTGTTGATGATGTGACCGAGGAAGTGTACACTAGTGATCTAGAAGTCGCATTTCTTCAACTTGGTATAAAGCTTGTGATCACGTAGTGTCTGTAGAACTCTTCGCAAGTGGTGCTCATGATCTTCTGGCGATTTGGAGTATATGAGAATGTCGTCAATGAAGACAATGACAAACTTGTCAAGATAGGGTTTGAACATTCGATTCATGAGGTCCATGAAGGCCGCTGGAGCATTTGTGACGCCAAATGGCATGATGAGAAACTTGTAGTGCCTGTAACGAGTTCTAAAGGCAATCTTTTCGATGCTTTTTGTTTTGACTTTTAGTTGATGGTATCTAGAACACAAGTGAATTTTTTAGAATACTTGAGCGCCTTGCAGTTGATCGAACAAGTTGTCAATTCGTGGTAGAGGGTACTGATTTTTTATGGTGACTTTGTTTAGTTCATGGTAATCGATGCATAACCTCATCGTGCCATCTTTTTCTTACAAATAGTACTGGAGCTCCCTATAGTGAGGTACTTGATCGAATGAAAACTTTGTCCAAAAGTTCCTGGAGTTGAGTTTTTAGCTTTTTTAAGTCTGTCATGGACATGCGGTAAGGGGCTTTTGAGATTAATTGTGTACCAGGTTAGGTTTCAATGGTGAATTCGATTTCTCGGTCAACCGGAGTACCAGGTAGGTCTTCAGCAAATACATCCGAGAATTCTCGTACATAGGGATTTCATCAAGTATGGGGGCCTCTTGTTGAGTATTGATCACATAACAAATACAACTACAACAACCCTTTCTTAGAAGCCGTTAGACTGTCATGAAGTATATAACACATGGAGGGAGAGAGACTCCAGTTCCATCAAAGACAAGTTCGAGTTGGTTTGGTGGCCAGAGGAAAACTTTTTTGGCTTCACAATCAATAGAGGCATGGTTGGCAGCTAACCAATCCATTCCTAAGATTACATCAAAGGTACTAATGTAGAGGGGAATCAAGTCTACATATAAGGTTTCCCCTTTTAAGGATACAGTACAAGATTTGTACACATCAGTACTAAGGGCGGAGTTACTAGAAGGAAAAGACACAAATAGTATATACCCTAAGGGCTCAGGTGTTAATGTCAACTTGGTAGCGAAGTGTGGTGTAACAAAAGAATGAGTTGAACCAGAGTCAAAGAGAATGTGAGCTAAGTGACCACAAATAGAAAGTTGTCATGACCCAAACCCGCCCTTATAAGTTTAGCGTCGTAACCGGCCAGTAATCCCGGATTACCAAAGGCCTCTTAACAGAATAACATGTAATTAGGGGCTGCGAAAGCAAATATAAAATATGCATAGTCCATCGAGCTATGAAGACATACATGGGACATATAATCTTACACTTTTATAGACATACGAGTGATGTAAAGAGAGACAGTATTTACATGTCACTCCGTATGCATATAAGCAGAAAACTTATCCGTAAATCAAAAGGAACAAAATCTTAGAAATCTTATACTTTCACAAAAACATAGCCACTAAACTTGACTTAATCTGGAACCTCCTCGGGAGGCACAAAGGCTGGCTGACAAAAACTGATACGTCAGGTCCTCAACTCTAAGCCTGGTCCCGTGCTTGATCACCTACATACATAATAGAAATAGTGAGCGGGAGCCCAGTGAATAATAACAGAGTAAAAGGATTTAATGAATAATGTCCATCACAGAGTCAAAAATCAGAGTTTATATCATAAACAGATTCACATTCATATTCTTGTTCAAATCATATACAGAAATTAGAGTTCATGCTTAATCATACGTAGTACATCCATTAGCGCTAACAGAAGCAGATACAGAACAGATGCAGAATAGATGGTGGTTATGAATAACCAGTTCCAGAAAGGAACCTCCGGATCCGAATAACAGATGACAGATATGCTGAGCTCTATGATGGAGCCTCCGGTACGGGTAACAGAGTGCAGACATAATAAGTTTCATAATGGAACCTCCGATATCGGGTAACAGCTAACAGATATCACATGATGCTAAGGATGCCAGGATACATTGTCAAAAATTGGACAATCATTCATTGTATAGAATATAACATTGCACAAAATAGATCTTAATTCATATCATTCAAAAAATAATTAATGTTAAACATAACTTTACTAAGTTATTACTCACAGATGGCTCCGGATGCAAACAGACAGAGTAGACTAATCAAACGGTTTATGGCACATGACCTACATCAACACATAACAAATACACATTTGAAACACACGTTGGAATATATCTAACTCATTACGTTCTGATCTTAGTGTGTTTCTACATTTTACCCTTATTATTACATCTTAATCTTGGCCTAGGAATGCCTAGGATGTAATGAGGATGCTAAAATGCACTTGAAAATACTTAACAAAAATTGCTAAAAACATGAGTCTCACTCGAGAATAGCTTTCTTCGCTCGAGCGGACATGCAAAATGCAAGTGGTCGCTCGAGTGCACATTCCTTCACTCGAGCGGTTTGTAAACTTTACAAAAGTGCTAGTTGCTTGATTTTTCCATGTGATGCTCGTTCGAGGCTCGCTCGAGCATGAGACTCATGCCCTTGCTTGAGCGCAACTTTTGTCACTCGAGCGGTCTGCAAAACACGCAAACTTCTGGGAGCATGCATTTTATGCTCGAGCAGACTTTTGGTTGCTCGAGCGAAAGTGCAAAAATCAAGGTGGTCGCTCGAGCACAAGATTTGTCGCTCAAGCGTGGAGGCAGAATTCTAGAATTTCCAGAATTGCTTCCAAGCTTCAAATTCAACCCAAAGCTGCAAATTTATGGTTTCTTAGGCAAAAAACTTAAGAAAACAATTAGAAACTTGTGTAACAATACGAGATGAAGATCAATTCACAAATCAAGGCCCAAACCAAATCAATTCTTCAAAACCAAGCTTGAAACTTTATGTATAAACATGCATGCAATGATATAAGATTTTCTTTCAAACATGGGTAATTTGGATTGTAAGTGCAAAACTATGGTGAGCTCTCAGCCTTTAACAAAAATGTCTTCTTGCATGTATGAATTGATTGAAAATTAAATTAACTCAATTCATGAATTATGCATACATGCATGAAGTAATCTTTCATTCTACATTCTTAGTTTAATTCTCATGCTTCATCTTCTAATTCTCATGAATTCTTGCATTAAGTAATTCAAATTCATAATTAAGGTGTTGAATTTCCTACCTAACCTTGAGTTGCAAGTGTTGGAGCTAAACTGCCTCAATTCCCTTCAATCCCTATTTCCTTCTTAATTCTATTTCCTTTAATGTTTGGCTTTAATCTCTCTCTCTCTCTCTCTCTCTCTCCCTTCTCTCTTACGTTTTTTTTTTATCAAAAGAAGATAAAGGAGTGTGTGTATATAAAGAAATCTAGAACTCTCATTAACCTTATATAGGCTTGATTTGTAGAGATTAATTAATTCTAACTTAGACTAATCAATTGTAATTATTTTATTCTAATTATTTCGTTCCAAATCGTATTTCAATTGAGCCTACCATAAATTCCTAAAAATTCCAAGTAACACATATATCAAGTTAATTTCGTGATCGAATGCCGATAAGGCCTTTAATTCGCAGAATAAGACGGAAACACAAACAGATCTTCCTACGAGAGACAGATAAAAACACAAATAATGCAACACACATGCAATTAATTTAGAATTCACCTTAATTACTTATTAGGTATAATTAATTATGGTTAGTCAGCAAATCATAGGTCGGGGTTGTTACAAAAGTGTACTTGACACAACATTCTTAGTAACTTCTGGGTTTCCAAGTACCAGGGCAAAAGCTTTTCCTTTGCGTTTTTTGTCCTTCCTTACTTCTCCAGGTACCGCGGGTTTTAGAACTGGTTCAAAGGGGCCGGTTGTAGAATTGGCAAGCTTTGGACAATCTCTTAGGAAGCGACCAACTTGGCCATATCTAAAGCATGCTCCTATGTCTCAACGGCATTGTCCCGAATGAGTCCTTCCACATGTAGAGCAAGTTGGAATGGTGCCACCTCTGGGATTTGTGGGACCTTGATTGCTTGAACTGGTTGTGCCTATATTTACCCTCTTGGGAGGCGCGACACCAGGTCTTCTGTTATCTCTTTCCCAGAGTCGCTTCCTTTGACTTGGTTCCCTAGAGCGCAAGGCTTTAATCCTTTTTTCCATAATATATGCTCGATCCACCACTTTCACATAGGTTGGTAGTTTTAAAAGCTCCAGTCTGTCCTTGATTTCAGCATTCAATCCTGCTTCGAATTTCCTGGTTTTTTGAGTTTCGGTAGGGATGACATATGTCGCAAATCGAGCCAATTGCGTGAACTTGCTCTCGTATTCGGCCACCGTCATGGTTCATTGCCTTAGATGTATGAATTCTGCCGCCTTTTGTTCCCACAGTGAATCTGGAAAGTATTTTTCATAGAATACCTCCAAGAATCTTGTCCAAGTCACAATATCTTCTTTCTCCAGGGTAAGAAACCATTATTCTTGTGCATCGTCTTTGAAGGTGAATGTGGCGAAAGTCACATTCTGCCTTTCTGTGCAAGGTAGCGCGCAGAAAATTTTCTCCATATCTTTGACCTAAGCTTTTGCCACCAGTGGGTTTGTACTGCCGGTGAATATAATAGGTTTCAAGTCCTAGAATTGTTTTATAGTAGTTGACTCTTCTTGTCATTCAGGCAATTTGCTATTAATGTTGGTTTGTAGGGCTCGTAGAAAACTAGTAACTACTTTTTCCATGATTTGCTCCATTGGATCAGTACCACTGACCGATGATCTAGTTCCATTTCCATCATTAGCTATTACTACAAGGTGAAAACAATTAGTGAACTCCCCCCCCCCCCAATTTTTTTTGAACCACTTAGTATACATTTAATTATCTATGATTCACAAGATACTATAACAGTACATATCACGATATCATATCTATGATTCATAAGATACTATAATAGTACATATATCATGTTTACTTATGCAAAAGAAAACATATTAGTACAACGTACTTAAAATACAATCAAGAGTTAGTGTTTAATCCTATTAATACAAAAATAGAAGGATTAGACTAATCATGGTCAGGTCATATAAAAAAAAAAAAAAAAAAGAATCTCCTAGTCAGATGTCTAGAAGGGACTGTTGGGCCACCATGAGAAATGGTTCTAGAAAACTAGCCCATGAAATAACCCCGCGAACTCACTCTGCATGAGGGGCTCAAACTCCCACCCACTGAGCTCTACTCCAAAGTATCGCCATACTATCCGGACCATGTAGACAGGAATACTGTGATCACAACCCCAAAACTCCCGTCTGATAATCCTCACCGGTATCTCCAAGTATGATACACTGTTAGTGAAGTCCACAGCTGGGGTCTGGACAATATGCTGTGGAGGATGTGTCGTAGTACGAATGTGGCTGCTAGGATATGCATGTCCTCTCCTCTCCGCAAAGCCCAAGGCTAGAGGTGCGACCAGAAAATATGGCTGTCTTAGGTCCAGAGCAAGACCAACAACGTGGGTCGGCCCTATGTACCTCTCATGAGTGCTGCCTTGGCTAAGCCTCCAAAATAAGAAGTCCTCATCGGGGTCAGCTTGCAAATACATGGGTCGCCCCATGAGTCGGTCAAGTGTCGGGTGGGCTTGCCTAACAAGACTCTCCGAATCACCCCAGCCTTCTAATAAGTTCGGGATAAGATGAGCTCCTGGGGGCTTGAATCAAAATAACTGCATTAGGTTTGCCATTCCTACACCACAGGAAAACTTAGCCCATAAATATTTATAACACGGTTTACTTGTGTTAGGCAATTTAATTAATTTTTTTTTTTTTGGAAAACATATACCATAATAATAATATGAGGTTAAATTTATTATTATTATTTTTTTGGTGCCCAAAACCATTGCTCTGATACCACTTTTGTCACGACCCAAACCTGGTACCCAAAGGTTCAGCGTCGCTACAAGATAAAAATAAAATAATTCTAATAATTTTGTAGTCGTAGCGCAAACGGATAAATTAAATAAATTAAAATAAAATAATTGGGTACCAAATATTTATTAAAAAGAGACAAACATAGTCATTTGGGCTTTTATTTTATTTCAGGTGTCCAATTAGAAATACAGATAGTACAAAAAAAAAAAGAAAGAAGAAAACACTGTGGTTTATCTCCCATCTTGATCCTGTTAAATCTCGTCACCTGAAAGAGGCAACAGCTATAAGCACATAGTAGAATGAAAAATATTATACTGTGAGTATAGGGGCACAAAATAGCCATGGATACTTATTTAAGCTAGAATATTAACATAATTTAAGTTGAATAAACAAATTAATTAAGTGGTAGAAACTGAAATAAAAAAATTACGTAAATAACTATAACCACGGTACATGACAGGACAGAACAGAACAGGGGTCACTGGAGTAACAATCAGAATAGGGGTCAATGGATCTATGACAAACAGAGGACCATAAGGTGGCCAAATAGAGGCTAATGGTTTGTTTAAGTCCCCCAAGGCGCGGGACTCCCATGGTAGTACTTACAGAACATAATTGTTTATAAAATCTTTGTCAAATAATTTCTAAAGTTTAAACAAACATATCCATGGGTTTCAATTTAAGCAAATAAAGTTCAGAAAATAATCCACGTAATTGAAATATTAACATAACTATAAAACATGAAATTATATAAAATAAATTGTGGTAACTTAAAACATTCGTAAAATATATTATGATAGCTCAATATATAATATAACTCACCTTAAGATTGATCCTTAACTTTGAGTTTTCTACTACAACTCCCAGCTATACTCTCTCACTTCTCGAAGCTCACTGGTACCTCACTATGAATTGGTTCTAATTTCCTGTCTTTACTTTTTCGAAGCTTACTACACTGATACTTCACTATTTATAGGCCTATTCTCTTGCTTGCTATGCGAGTCCTAAGCTCTATGATTGCTACGTTGCTCCCTTTCTCGACCACGATTCTACTCTGTTAGTTAGGAGAAGTGATGCCACCTGTATTATTACCCCATGAATTTGTCCAAGAGCCACTAACCCCTTGTCCTTTTTACCAGCCACTAAATCCTTGACCTTTTTACCATTCTAAGAGTTGTTACTCTTCAATAAAGTTGTATTTTTTTTAAAATTATTTTATTTTATTATTATTATTTTTTTATGATTATTAACTAGGTTCACGTCCAAAAATCTCACCACCAAACTCTACAACATTACTTACCGCTTACTCAAATATTTTATTTTATTTTATTGTTTTTAAACCACAAGCTTCCACTAATACACTTTTTTTTTTTTTGTTATAATAAAGAATTCTATTTATTAATTACTCATTATTTATTTATTAATTTTATTTTTTTTTTTTGGTTTATATATATTGCCTACTTATGAGTGATTGATATCATCACGGTATTGAATTAAATTAAAAATTCGGCTGTCACATAAACTCACAAGAAAGAACTTACTGCTCACAGTATATCATGCATACAAAACATACCTTAGACCCATGAGAGTGCCTCACTTTTTAATGATCAGTGTCCAACTTCCCGCAGAAGTCTTACTTCATGGGACTCTATCCTTTACAAGGATAATATCTATCACAACTCATACTATTCAGATTAAGATGAGCTTCATCAAGAGTCTCATCTCTATCCAAATAGGTAGTTTGATGTCATATAGGACTCTAGTCCTCTATCCAAATATCTCGGATTCCAGTATTCCCGTAGAATACCTCAGCAGTGCCTTAAACATCTCGGCAAACATGATCTGCCCATATGGCACCTTGGCTGATATCTTGGCATCACCTTAGCCACATGGCATCCTCTCAAAATACTTCTCCACAACTGACCCCTAAGTTCTATTACCTCTGCAACCTGAGGTGATGGAACCTACTTTGTTTCATCTTCCAACAGACTAGAGATACTCTTCTGACCAAGATCATGACTCGCTGGTGTATCGAAACAAGGACTCAAATGTTCACTAATCAAGAATCAAGAATCAAGAACCAAGAACCATTATGTTTTATCTCATCCAGGTCTAACATCTCGACAGAGATCACATTACTAGCAGAGATCATGACTTGCTTGTTCAAAAACATCAATATCCCAGTATCAACTCATTAGGAACCAAGAACAAACAAGTTCTATCCTATTCAAATTCAACATCTCAACCAAGATCAACATCTCAACTGAAATCATTATCTCAACCAAGATCAACATCTCAACTAAGATCATCATGCCAACCAAGATCAATCATCTCACATCTCCCAAGAAACTTGAATCATTATAATCTGTCACCTATTTCCATTCCAACAAAACCTTTTCACTTTCCCATTTTGTCTTTTTCTGTGTCCTCAAACTCCCTCCCTCTCTCTCTCTCTCTCTCTCTCTCTCTCTTGGCCCCTGCAAAACCATCATCGCTGTTCTTGAAGCATTCATTACTATGAATACTCTATTTGTGCCCAAGGTTCAAACTTTACCAGCTGAACCAAACTAGCAGCCAAGCACTTCATTAGCTGCTGCACGCATCAACCCACCATCTTAATAGCAGTGCAAACGCCGACATATGCAGCTAGAACCAAGAACAGGAAACACCGAGGTCCTAAGCTCCCAGTCTCAGACCTTGATAATCCTCCAATCGGCCTATCTGTAAGTAACCATCATCGTGACCAATAACGACATGTCTCGCCAAACTTTTGTCGTAGAAGACCTTCTTACTGACATCTCTGATATCATAACTATGCAATCCACTCCATTATAGTCAATCCAACATGCTCATGCCTCTAGTAACTCAATATCTCAGAAAAGAAGTACATGAAACAAGATGACCAAGTTACAGCAAGGAGCAGACGCCAAGGCCTACTTTGCGGGGTAGGCCGATGTGTGGGATGCGTACAAAACACAAGTCAACATGGCCTGCAACAAAAGCTACTATCTCGGCTGGATGATAGCCCTCAGAAAGCTATTTGTCCCCGAGGACTCACCCCTCCATGACATCGGTCAACTTAATGTCCCTTTCCTTCCATCTCCCAATCAATCTGAGGATGAGGCCGACGAAACAGAAGAGGAGGACGACGAGGAGGCTGAAGACAAGAAAGAGGTCGAGGCCGAGGTTATAAAGAAAGAATCTGAAGCTGCTACTGGGGCCAAGTCCCCTACTCTAAATGATCAAGTCCTGGACCTGACTGAGGGGGATGGGGATGAAGTCTCTAAGAGCACCTTACCAAAGAAGGCTGACACTTCTAAAACTAAAATCATGGTCATTGCAAAGAGCCTGGACCAAACTCTTCTGAAAATCGACGATGAAATTGCAGCCGAGAAGTCTACCACGCTGTCCGTCGAGACCGAAACAATGCTAACAACTTAGGTTGAACAGTCTGAGATCAATGCACAAGATCCTAGTACTTAAGAATTTTTATTTCCATTGTACTTTTTTCTTTGTAGTTGTATTTTTTTCTCTGTTTTGAACAGTATCTGTTTTGTCGGGCCAATGTGCCTGTTTATATACTTGAACAAGTTGTCTATTTTTCTTCTAATTGTTGAATATTGCTTTCATGTGTGCTTTATATATCTTCCCTGTGCCTTGTATATTTTTTCATGCTTAGAATTTTTCTTAACTTCCCAAATCTGACAACTTGGTTCCTCAACTCGGATCCCAGGACCTCAGATACATCCAAATCTCGAGTGACAACTCTTGTTAATTATCTTAGCCGAATTGCACTTGTAACATTTTTTCATGAATTTTTTACGAGTACTATTTTTTCACTTATACTTGCTATCTTCTGGCAAGACTTCACCCTTCCAAGTCTAACAACCTGGTTGCGTATCTTGGACAATTATACTTCGGGTACAGTACGGTACTGTCATCTCGGATTGACTTATTCACGACCCAAACCCACCCCTAAGGGTTTAGCACCGTAACCGGCCAGTAATCCGAGATTACAGAAGGCCTGCTTGACAGTAATACAGTAAAACAGAGTACAGGGGCATGGTGGAAGCCATTACAGTAATAAAACAATGTCCAATGAGCTGTGACAGTCTGTATGCAAAAAGATTTTTCATACATATAAACCTTCAGTACAGAACAGTTACGCACAATCATTTAGTACAGGGACTTAATCCCTACTAAACAGTACAGTATGGTGTTGACAGTCTATACAGTATTACAAAACAGTACAAGACAGACGGGGAAATAAAAACACCCCTAAGCCATAGCTTGGCAGGCTCGGAACCTCGCAGTGAGGAACATTGGTTGGCTTGACAAAACTGGAGTTTACCCCGACGCTTCTAGCATTGGTCCGGTGCCTGTACACCTATATATATATGAGCAGCGAGCTAAAGCCCAGTGAATAACATAAAACATAAAGGGGTTTAGAATGAATGTCCTTACAGTAATGAAAACAGTTCATTAAATCAGTATATCAGTTGTTCAGTACAGTAATCAGTCATATGTGGTACATCCATTAGCATAACAGTAAACAGTAGGTCTTAAAAGACCGAACAGTAAGTGATGGGCATCAATCAGTAAACAGTAGTGGTTCCAACGAGGGAACTGACAGAGATCTCTGTAACAGTAACAGTAAACAGTAGGTGCTAAGGATGCCACAGTACAGTTTAGAATATAGGACATACATTCATTCGGTAAATAGTAAACAGTTCAGAAAATAGTACAGTTCAGTTGTTTAGAAGATAATCATTTTGAACATATCTTTACACAATTGTTACTCACAGAGTTCTGGGCTACAGTAGGCTAGAGCGTCTCCTCGAAATGCCAACCCTAAACAGTACAGAATGAACACACACTAAGCTACACAGTTGGGAAATATAATAACTTAATCCCTAATATGCCTCGGTGTGTTCTACATCTATATCCTCATTAAGATGTCTTAAACTAGGCCTAAGAATGCCTAGGATGGGATGAGGATGCAAAGATGTACTCAAAAAACATTTTCAAAATTTCAGAAAAACAGAGTCCCGCTCGAGCGCAGGTTTCCCCGCTCTATCGGACATGCAATAAAGGTCCCCGGTCGAGCGTAAACTTTCCCGCTCGAGCGGACCAAAAAGTACTGGATAGGTGAAATTCACGCTCGACGCCCGCTCGAGCGTGTCACCCAGTCCTCCGCTCGAGCGCCCAATCCTCCGCTCGAGCGGACTGATGCACAGTGCAAGATACTGGGAGCTCGATTTTCCCGCTCGAGTGGCACTTCCCCCGCTCGAGCGGACGACCAAAATCTGGAAATTCCAGACTTGAGTCCCAAGCTCAAAATCAAGTTTAAATGCACTAAATTCGATCCTCTTGGGCCAAATTTCTGGAAAACATTTGTAAACACATAGAATAACATAATTCAAAGCTTAATTTGTGAAATTAAAGCCCAAGGGTGTTTAATTCAAACTCAATTTCGAACCAATTTCATGAACATGAAGAACATGCAAACATGCATGAATTTAAACCAATTTAGAGCTTCAAAGCTTGCTCAAATGAGCTCAAATCTTGCAAGACATGATGACAACATGAACTATAACAATATTTTGAACATGCATGTGAGAAATTATGAGCTACGACCACAAAACTTCAATATAAATACATGCATGCAACAATTAAGCTCTAATTCAACACTATTGGACCAATCCATGACTCAATTCTCCAAATTGGCGTGAAGTATGCTAGAATCAACTCAAAGACACAATGAGGAAGATGAATTTCTACCTTAAGTCTTCAATGCAAGATATACAAGCTCAATTTACAATCTACACTTCAATTCTCCAAGATACCAAGCAATCCTCAAGAACTCAAGATGAAATCACCCTTCTAGATCTCTCCCTCTCTCTAAAATCGGCAATAACAAGGAAAAGAGGCTGAGCAATGTTTTGTCTAAGTGTGTTCAAGTCTCCAAAAAGGTCCATGTAATGGCCACTAAGTGGCAATATAGTAATTAAGTCTAATTTGGGCATTTTATCAATATTTAATCTAATTCAGTCATACCAAATCAATTTTCAATTAAATACACCATGAAATTACATAAATTCTAACTAACACAGAACATCAATCAATTTCGGATTCGGCCGCCAATAAGGCCTTCAATTTGCAGTTCAAACATAAAGACATGAACAGATAATCAAACAGGCAACAGATAAACATGCAATTAAACAGATACAGTCAATCAATTCAGTTTCAAATCTCAGTCAGTTAGTCCAGTATTTTAATCAGTTCAATTACTTCTCATAATCAGTCTCAATTTAGCGGTAAACAGTAATTAATCGGTGATCAGTGATGAGGGTTGTTACAGTCTCCCCTCCTTATAAAGAGTTTAGTCCTCTAAACTCGAATTACCTTCATTCTGGAAGAAAACAGGATTCAATGGGAACAGCTCAGGGTATCTTTTAGCCATGTCATCTTCCCTTTCCCAAGTGGCATACACGCCACCATGGTTTTGCCAGTCAACTTTTACTAACGGGATCTCTTTGTTCCTCAACTTCTTGATTCGTCTGTTTACAATCTGTATGGGCAGTTCCTCGTAAGTGTAGTCATCACTCAGCACTACATGAGTAGGCTCAATCACATGGAAAGGATCCCTGAGGTAGTCTCTCAACATCGAAATGTGGAAGACGTTATGCATATGCTCCATTTCAGGAGGAAGCGCAACTTGATACGCCACCGGATTGATTTTCTCAATAATCTCATACAGTCCGACGTATCTGGGCGCTAACTTGCCCTTGACTCCGAAACGAGTCTGGCCTTTCATCGGTGTCACTTTCACAAACACGTGATCACCCACTTCATATTCTCTGTCTCGCCTTCTGACATCTGCATAACTTTTCTGTCGGCTCTGTGTAGTTTTCAATCGCTGCTGTATCAATTTTACTTTCTCAGTCGTTTCATAAACAATCTCGGGCCCAAGCAAAGGCCCATCTGCAACTTCTGCCCAGCAAATCAGAGATCTACATTTTCTGCCATACAATGCCTCGAAAGGCGCCATACCAATACTCGAATGATAACTGTTGTTGTAGGCAAATTCAGCCAATGGCAAATGGCTTTCCCAGTTTCCCTGAAAATCAAGGACACACATTCTCAATAAATCCTCCAAAGTTTGGATGGTCCTTTCTGACTGGCCATCTGTCTGAGGATGATAGGCACTACTCAGTCTCAGTTCAGTACCCAATGCAGTCTATAGGCTTTGCCAAAATCTCGATGTAAACTTCGAATCCCTATCAGAAACAATGGACATAGGCACTCCATGCAGTCTAACAATTTCATCAATATAGAGTATAGCCAATTTGTCCACATTATAAATTGTCTTAACAGGTAAGAAGTGAGCAGATTTAGTCAGTCTATCAACAATAACCCAAATCGAGTCCATACATTTACTGGAGCGAGGCAATCCCACAAGAAAATCCATAGTAATATGTTTCCATTTCCACTCCGGTATCGGTAAGGGCTGTAATAAGCCTGCGGGTCGTTGATGTTCAGCTTTGACTTGTTGGCAATGAAGAAATTTTGATACAAAATCAGCAATTCCTCTCTTCATTCCCGGCCACCAGAAATTCAGTTTCAGGTCTTGGTACATTTTCGTATTCCCTGGATGGATAGAAAATTTCAAATTGTGGCCCTCTTGCAGAACTCTTCTTTTCAATTCAGAATCATTCGGTACACACAGCCTTCCTTGAAATTTCAGTACATTGTTTTCAAATTTGAACCCCAGTCTCGGTTTAGATTCCCTTTCTTCGATGATCTTCCTCAAGAAGTCATCCTGTTGCTGTTTCTCTTTAATTTCTTCAATCAATGCCGGTTGAGCAGAAATAGCAGCTACTGTTCCACCTTGTTCTCACAAAACAACTTCAATTTCAGATTTTTTAAGGTCACAAAGCAACGCTTTTTGTCCAGTGAGCAAACAAGCTAAATTTGCAATCGACTTCCGGCTCAGTGCATCGGCAACAGTGTTGGCTTTCCCCGGATGGTACAAAATCTGTAGGTCATAATCTTTGATCAATTCTAGCCATCTCCCCTGCCTCATATTCAATTCTTTCTGAGTGAAGAATACTTCAGACTCTTGTGGTCGGTATATACTTCACATGTCCCCCCATACAGATAGTGACGCCAGATTTTCAGTGCAAATACTACTGCAGTAAGTTCCAGATCATGGGTCGGGTAGTTCTTTTCATGTGGTCTCAGTTGTCGGGAAGCATAAGCAATAACTCTCCCATTTTGCATTAAAACACATCCCAAACCCTTATGAGAAGCATCACTAAATACAGTATAACCATCCGTACCTAAAGGTAAGGTAAGAACAGGTGCAGTCACTAGGCGAGTTTTCAACTCTTGGAATGCTGATTCCCTTTGGTCAGTCCAGTCAAATGATATCCCCTTCTGAGTCAATTGAGTCAACGGTAAGGCAATTTTGGAGAAATCTTTGACAAATCTTCTGTAATATCCAGCCAAACCCAAAAAGCTTCGGACTTCTGTCATATTTGTTGGTCTAGGCCAGTTTACTACAGCTTCAATTTTCTGTCGATCAACTGAAATCCCATCTTTGCTAATAACATGTCCCAAAAACATAACATGGTCAAGCCAAAATTCACATTTAGATAATTTTGCATAAAGTTTCTGTTCTCTTAAGGTCTGCAGAGCAAGTCTCAGATGATGTTCATGTTCTTCTCTAGTCTTAGAATAAATCAGGATGTCATCAATGAATACAACAATAAAGTCATCAAGGTATGGTTTAAAGATTCTGTTCATGAGGTCCATAAATGTAGCAGGTGCATTGGTAACTCCGAAAGGCATAACTAAAAATTCATAGTATTCATACCTCGTTCGAAAAGCGGTTTTGTCAATGTCCTCAGGTTTAACTTTCAGCTGATGGTATCCGGATCTGAGATCGATCTTAGAAAACACTTGAGCACCCTGTAACTGATCAAATAAGTCATCAATACGCGGTAATGGATATTTTTGTAACAAGTCCATCCCCAATATTACATCGAAATGATCAATGTTCAATGGCAGTAAATCAATAAACAGATGCATATCCCCAACAATAATCTCACAAGCAGGATACATATATACACATGTCATTGATCCCCCAATAGGTGATGATACAACTAACAGATAGTTCATGGGTTCTAAGGGTCTATTCAATTTTCGTGAAAAAGCATGCGATACGTATGAGTGTGTAGACCCCAAATCAATCAGTATATATGCATTTTGAGTACAAATAGAGAGGATACCTGACACAACGGTCTCGGTATTTTGCACATCTCCCGGTACTAGGGCGAACACTCGGCCCTGTCTCATAGGCTCTTTCCCGGTAGCTTTGGGGTTCAGTTTTGGTGCAACAGTTGATGCTACGGCACTGCCTGCAGCTTTACTATTGCCCGGAGCAGTGGAAGGGCAATCTTTCACCATGTGGCCCACCTTGCCACACCTGTAACAAGCACTAAAAATTTTATAACAAACTCCCTTATGGTTCTTACCACATTCGGAACAGGGCGGAAAGGAACGGTTTCCTTGACTAGAAGTAGTCGTTGACCCTGTATTTTGCTTTTTGTTCAGCGGGTTGTTCTTGCCTTTCTTGAACTTAAAACCCTGCCTTTTTCCACGCCATTCAGATGCTGGCGTTTCAGATTGTTTCACAGCTTCGATGTTCGCTTCAGCCATCAAGGCTCAGTCAAGAACATTCACATAAGTCGGTAATTTCAGAACACTTATTCTGTCCAGTATTGCAAACATTCAGGCTGCCTTCAAACCTTCTGGCCTTCTTGTAATCAGTTCCACCATGTGTGGTGCATATCTAGCAAGTCCGGTGAACTTTGTTCCGTATTCGGCAACGGACATCGTGCCCTGTCTCAGTTGTTCAAATTCAGTCACCTTCCTGTCCCTGACATACTGAGGGAAGTACTTTTCAAAGAAGGCTACTTGAATTGAGTCCAAGTCATAGCAACGTTGTCATCACAGGTAAGCATCCACCACCTTCTAGCCTCTTCTTGCAAAGTGAAGGTGGCCAACAGTACCTTTATGTGCCTCCGAGCACGGAAACACTTCAAACAGTTTTTTCAGTCTCCAAAACCCATGCTTCAGCTTCTAACGGTTCAAGGCCTCCCTGGAAGGATGGCGGTTTTCAGTTTGCTGAACTTTTGGGTAAGAGCAATTATGTCCCCATCATTAACATTCACATTCGGTTCCGGCTGTACCGGAGGAGGAGGTGGGGGCTGTTGATTCTGTTGTTGCTCTAATCTTGCAGTTATCAGTTCCATCATTCTTTCCATTCTTGCCATTCTTGCCTCAGTGGATGAGGACTCAGATTCATTTGCATTGTCCATTTCACTATAAGCAGTTATAGCAATTAAAAATATAAGCAGTTGCACACTTAACAGTTTATCACTTTAGCACATACTCTGTCATGTCATAACCACACACTTATCATGCTCATGTAATGCCCTAATCGCTTTTCTAGGACATCCTATAGCTCATTTGGACACGTGTGTGCTGTATAACACGTGGTTAAGTATCGCTCTGATACCACTCTGTCACGACCCAAACCCGCCCCTAAGGGTTTAGCACCGTAACCGGCCAGTAATCCGAGATTACCGAAGGCCTGCTTACAGTAATACAGTTTAAACAGAGTACAGGGGCATTGCGGAAGCCATTACAGTAATAAAACAATGTCCAATGAGCTGTGACAGTCTGTATGCAAAAAGATTTTTCATACATATAAACCTTCAGTACAGAACAGTTATGCACAATCATTTAGTACAGGGACTTAATCCCTACTAAACAGTACAGTATGGTGTTGACAGTCTATACAGTATTACAAAACAGTACAGAGACAGACGGGGAAATAAAACACCCCTAAGCCATAGCTTGGCAGGCTCGGAACCTGTAGTAAGGCACATTGGTTGGCTTGACAAAACTAGAGTTTACCCCGACGCTTCTAGCATTGGTTCGGTGCCTGTACACCTACATATATATGAGCAGTGAGCTAAAGCCCAGTGAATAACATAAAACGTAAAGGGGTTTAGAATGAATGTCCTTACAGTAATGAAAACAGTTCATTAAATTAGTATATCAGTTGTTCAGTACAGTAATCAGTCATATGTGGTACATCCATTAGCATAACAGTAAACAGTAGGCCTTAAAAGACCGAACAGTAAGTGATGGCCATCAATCAGTAAACAGTAGT
This sequence comes from Camellia japonica, assembly GCA_030407325.1. Taxonomy (NCBI): domain Eukaryota; kingdom Viridiplantae; phylum Streptophyta; class Magnoliopsida; order Ericales; family Theaceae; genus Camellia; species Camellia japonica. The sequence goes on along the minus strand of JAPPVO010000017.1, from coordinate 18,307,438 downwards.
GGTTCCAACGAGGGAACCGACAGAGATCTCTGTAACAGTAACAGTAAACAGTAGGTGCTAAGGATGCCACAGTACAGTTTAGAATATAGGACATACATTCATTCGGTAAACAGTAAACAGTTCAGAAAATAGTACAGTTCAGTTGTTTAGAAGATATCATTTTGAACATATCTTTACACAATTGTTACTCACAGAGTTCTGGGCTACAGTAGGTTAGAGCGTCTCCTCGAAATGCCAACCCTAAACAGTACAGAATGAACACACACTAAGCTACACAGTTGGGAAAGATAATAACTTAATCCCTAATATGCCTCGGTGTGTGTTCTACATCTGTATCCTCATTAAGATGTCTTAAACTAGGCCTAAGAATGCCTAGGATGGGATGAGGATGCAAAGATGTACTCAGAAAACATTTTTAAAAATTTCAGAAAAACAGAGTCCCGCTCGAGCGCAGGTTTCTCCCGCTCGATCGGACATGCAATAAAGGTCCCGGTCGAGCGTAAACTTTCCCGCTTGAGCGGCCCAAAAAGTACTGATAGGTGAAATTCACGCTCGACCGCCTCTCGAGCGTGTCACCCAATCCTCCGCTCGAGCGGACTGATGCACAGTGCAAGATGCTGGGAGCTCGATTTTCCCCCTCGAGCGGCACTTCCCCCGCTCGAGCAGACGACCAAAATCTGGAAATTCCAGACTTGAACTACCCGACCAAAACATTGTAAACAATAGAATAACATAATTCAAAGCTTAATTTGTGAAATTAAAGCCCAAGGGTGTTTACTTCAAACTCAATTTCGAACCAATTTCATGAACATGAAGAACATGCAAACATGCATGAATTTAAACCAATTTAGAGCTTCAAAGCTTGCTCAAATGAGCTCAAATCTTGCAAGACATGATGACAACATGAACTATAACAATATTTTGAACATGCATGTGAGAAATTATGAGCTACGACCACAAAACTTCATATAAATACATGCATGCAACAATTAATCTCTAATTCAACACTATTGGACCAATCCATGACTCAATTCTCCAAATTGGCGTGAAGTATGCTAGAATCAACTCAAAGACACAATGAGGAAGATGAATTTTCTACCTTAAGTCTTCAATGCAAGATATACAAGCTCAATTTACAATCTACACTTCAATTCTCCAAGATACCAAGCAATCCTCAAGAACTCAAGATGAAATCACCCTTCTAGATCTCTCCCTCTCTCTAAAATCGGCAATAACAAGGAAAAAAGGCTGAGCAATGTTTTGTCTAAGAGTGTTCAAGTCTCCAAAAAGGTCCATGTAATGGCCACTAAGTGGCAATATAGTAATTAAGTCTAATTTGGGCATTTTATCAATATTTAATCTAATTCAGTCATACCAAATCAATTTTCAATTAAATACACCATGAAATTACATAAATTCTAACTAACACAGAACATCAATCAATTTCGGATTCGGCCGCCGATAAGGCCTTCAATTTGCAGTTCAAACATAAAGACATGAATAGATAATCAAACAGGCAACAGATAAACATGCAATTAAACAGATATAGTCAATCGATTCAGTTTCAGATCTCAGTCAGTCAGTCCAGTATTTTAATCAGTTCAATTACTTCTCATAATCAGTCTCAGTTTAGCGGTAAACAGTAATTAATCGGTGATCAGTGATGAGGGTTGTTACAGATAGTATCACTTGTCAATGATCTCGGATAACATCAATTTTCAAAAAAATTCACAAGTATTATGCTCATTCTCACTTCATGCCCCCTAATGTGAACCTGAGTACCACTTATGTTCACGTTAAGGACGCATCACATGGTTATCGCCTAAGTCTCTCTTAGACATTCTAGGTTGAGGTCATCATGTTTGGCTCACCTAAACAAAGCATTTAAGGCTTAACTTTAGTGCACCGAGAGTACCATACTCCTCGGCTTTCTTTTTAAACTAACCAAGTCATGGCCAGTTTCGCCTTGTTTCATACTAAAACATGGCAGACTTAGTTCAACTCTACCATCATGGCAAGTCTAAGTTATTCACCATGCTTCATGCCGAAACATCGCAAACTTAGTTCAACTTTACCATCATGGCAAGTCTAAGTTATTCGTCATGTTTCATGCCGAAACATCACAAACTTAGTTCAACTTTACCATCATGACAAGTCTAAGTTATTCGTGATGCTTCATGCTGAAACATCGCAAACTTAGTTCAACTCTACCATCATGGTAAGTCTAAGTTATTCATCATGCTTTATGCTGAAACATCGCAAACTTAGTTCAACTCTACCATCATGGCAAGTCTAAGTCATTTGTCATGCTTCATCATGAAACATCATAAACTTAGTTCAACTCTACTATCATGGCAAGTCTAAGACTTTTCGGTCTTATCGCACAATCATGGATTGTAACAACATTTTCACACTTCTTTACATAGGCTTCGGTATCCTTTTACATATAAGGCCACCAAAATCCCTGTAATATAGCTCTGTGGGCAAGGGATCTGCCCCCTGTACGGCTTCCACATACTCTTTCGAGGATTTCGTATAAAAAATCGCAATAGAGTCCAGTAAAAGTCTTTTGGTATAGATGGCCTTCTGCCGACAGACAAAACCTGGCCGACTTCAATCTGATCTTGTGTGCTTCCTTTTTGTCTTCTGGGATCTACTCACTTAGATTGAGCTCTTCTCTTCTAGGACCTACTCATCTAGCCTGAAATATTGTCTTTTGAGATCTAGGATCTGCTCACTTAGGCTGAGCTTTTGTTTTCTCAGACCTAATCATGTAGGCCGAGATCTTGTCTTTTGGAATCTAGGATCTGCTCACTCAGGCTAAGCACTTGTCTTCTCGGACCTAATCATCTAGGCCGAGATCTTGTCTTCTAGAATCTAAGATCTGCTCACTTAGGCTGAGCTCTTGTCTTCTTGGACCTAATCATCTAGGCCGAGATCTTGTCTTCTGGAATCTAGGATCTGCTCACTCAGGATGAGCTCTTGTCTTCTCAGACCTAATCATCTAGGCCTAGATCTTGTCTACTAGAATCTGGGATTTGCTCATTTAGGCTGAGCTCTTGTTTTTCTCAGACTAATATCTAGGCAGAGATCTTGTCTACGCGAATCTGGGATCTGCTCACTCAGGCTGAGCTCTTATCTTCTCGAACCTAATCATCTAGGCCGAGATCTTGTCTACTAGAATTTGGGATCTGCTCACTTAGGTTGAGCTCTTGTCTTCTCGGACCTAATTATCTAGGTCGAGCTCTTGTCTACTAGAATCTGGGATTTGCTCACTCAGGCTGAGCTCTTGTCTTCTCGGACCTAATCATCTAGCTTGAGATCTTGTCTACTAGAATCTGCGATATGCTCACTTAGGCTGAGCTCTTGCCTTCTCGGACCTAATCATCTAGGCCGAGATCTTGTCTTCTGAAATCTAGGATCTGCTCACTCAAGCTGAGCTCTTGTCTTCTTGGACCTAATCATCTAGGTCGAGATCTTATCTCCTGGGCACCAGTTTTGGCTACTGGTGCTAGTGTGTCTTGTAATGGAGATGTCGACTGCATCATGTTGTTCTGCATCATGAGGTTGACCACTATCTAAAGATCTGTCAACTTGTTCGCCATATCTTTTAGTTTCCTCATCTTTTCTCTAGCATCTGTCCCTCCATATTTGAAGGTCGCTTTCACAGTAGTACTCATCTCGGCTACCCTTCTTGTTCCTTTCTCAACCTTTGGTGACATTATTCGCCTCAAGATGCACTTCTTGCAATTTTTTGTTATGGTCCCCTCCTTCAGTATTAGGATCCATATGCTTCTCCTCCTCACAATGGATGTCATCTCCAATCCTCACTTCCTGTCCGTTGTTGGCCATCTATCCTTACTAAGTTCCCACAGATAGCGCCAAATTGTGGGTGTTGATTTCTGACCACACAACCAAAAGGGGAACTCAGTTGGAGAGCACTGACAGAATAAATTAAGCCCAACAACCTGTACGAGATGATGAGAATCCGACGGTGTTTCATCCACCTGGAGGCACTCCGGGTCAAGTCAGTAATCAATATCTCTCAAAAATAGCAAATTGTGCTTAAATTCATAAGAAAGAACTTACTGCTCACAGTATATCACACGTAAAAACATACCTTAGACCGACGAGGGTGCCTCACTTTTATAATGATCAGTGTCTAACTTCCCCCAGAAGTCTGACTTTATAGGACTCTATCCTTTACAAGGATAATATCTATCACAACTCACACTATTTAGATTAAGATGAACTTAATCAAGAGTCCCATCTCTATCCAAATAGGCAGTTTGATGTCATATAGGACTCTAGTCCTCTATCCAAATATCTCGGATTCCAGTATTCCTGCAGAATACCTCGGCAGTACCCTAAACATCTCAGCAAACATGATCTGCCTACGTGGCACCTTGGCTAACATCTCGGCGTCATCTTAGCCACGTGGCGTCATCTCAAAATACTTCTCCACAATTTTAATATTAAAAATTATATTATATAAATATTTTTTTGTACTATATTATTTTAATATATATAATGACATAATACTACCGGAAAAAAAAAATACACAAATACACAACACACAACATGAGCAAAATAGGCTTCTTCCAAACTAATCCCCTTACTAGTTTTGAAACCCATTGGAGGCCTTTGCTAATCCTGTCATCCAAGACTTATCATAGTCCTAAGGGCCCATTTGATTTTCGATCTAGCAGTCTGGATTGGACTGTTAGTGATAAACAATAAATTAATATCATATTTGTTTTGGAAATAGAGGTCCAGATTGAGAGTCCCTTCGAACTACGAAAAGTCTTGGACGAGCAGATTAATAGTCTGGGTAATGAGATGGTATTTAGAAATAGTCTGTTCGGATTAAAGTGTTACAGGTCCTCAAAGGGACAACCGGCCGGTCAACTGGCCAACTGCAAATTATTTATTTATTTTTTATTACATGTGTGGCCGCACATTTTGAACACTAATATATTTTTTTTTTGTTAAGTAAAAACCATGATTTTTATTTGTTTTATTATTTTATATAAAAATAAGTTAACAATTCCCACACTAATAATTATCATCAAAACAAACATAATTTTACTTAATCCCCTCACTAACAATTCCATCTATCCTACCTTTGAAAATATATGGGCCCCAAGGGACCATGAATCTCCTTCCTTATTTTGCAAACAAACACTATTATAATGGGTCTCACATCTGTCGTAGTTTAATCCCTATCTCTATCATCCAAAACAAATGGCCCATTGAGAGTTTAATAAAAACATGTTTGGATATTTAATTGATAGTATTTTGGCCTCTCTTTTGACAACAAGTTTAAAAGCCAGCTTATTGGTTCTTTAGATCACAACACCTTTTCATTTTGTTTTTTTTTTTTAATGTTTTTTTTAATAAATCAAAAAATCAACTTTTTTTTTTTTTTTTCAAGGAAAATCTTCTCTACTCTCCCGCAGGTCCAAGGCAGCGCCCTTTTTTAGAGATCACGAAGGTATCCTGTTAGCCGTTCCGAGCGAGGAGACTATAACCTGGGAACTTGCCCCGACCTCCCAAGACAAACTCCACTTAAGTCAGGACTCGCACAGCGGGGGAGCATTGAACCCACACCAAGTGTTGGTTAGACAACTTGAAATCTAACCTCCTAACCAACTGTGCTACGCCCAAGAGATTGACCTAGGGGGGATTTAAACTCATGACCTGGGGGCTTAATCCCTATGTTCTTACCACAAGGCCACCAACTTCTTGGTTCAAAAAAAATAAAAATAAAAAATTCAACTTATAAGCTACTTTCCAAAATAACCTTTATATGAATAGATGTGTTAAAATGTTGTTCACACTATTCAATGCTTGACATGAAGCTGAAGAACCAATTTTTGTCTGTTCCTTAAATAATAGTTAAAAAATGGACTATGTTGGATTAATGTATAAAGTTTAGAACTGCAATTGATAAAATTAAAATTTAAAGACCAAATAAAAATCGATGATATACTTTAGGGCCATTTATCGAATTTACTTTTTTACTTTTACAATTTCAGTTTAATTACTAATTACCCAATAAAAGACAATTTAATATTTTTCCAAAAAATTGGTGTTTTAGTTATATTGCATAAGAAAAATTATTTTGGAGTAAATTGTCCCACCTCCAAATAATAAGTTATGTAGTCGAAAGAACTCCAGGAATAAGTTCAGCCCATACATTCATTTACCATAGACATGAAGTCATTCAAAATAATACACCCTAATTTATGGTATAGATCACAAAAAAACTCCTTGGAGGTAGATCTTATTCCAATCCTACATCGGTTAATATATGCCTTAGTCATGTACATATAAGTCTCTTCGGTACTCCTTCCTCACAAGTTGATTTCAAGAGTGAGTTTTATTCAAGGGGTTCATATCGTATCAAAGTTGGCCATGTACACATAAATCTCTTGGGCACCCTCCCCCGTTGCAAGCTGGTCCCCTTTTTGAGGTCTCCAACCGTAGTTAGTAACTTCTGGTTTTCCATTGGCCGAGAGCACCAATGCCACATGGTACTCCAGGCTAAGCTTGTTAGAAAAATTCATCTTGAAAATGTCACAAGGCTAAGCTCAAAGATTAGCACTTTAGTTGCAACACTAGTGTAACAGTCAGTGAATTTCTTTATGTTTATTCTACCATCAAAATGCCTAGATAAAAATTCATTTCTACACCAAAAAAAACATGCAGTGCTCTGGAGGAAACTGACCTGCAACAGACAATGGCAGAAATGGAGAAGGAAAATGAATGATACTGTTGCATCATCTTTATATTCTATTGAGAACTTAACTGATCAAATCACTGAATTAATCCAAGGACAACAATGGAACTTGCCAACTAATGAATAGCAAAAGACGGGAATAAACTACACATAATAACAAGAAGAATCAATCAATCACAAACAAAAACAAAAACAAAAAAAACACGAGACACCAATTCCACTCTCCTAAAAAAAGAGAAGAGTACAATACGGGGCTGCTTGTGTAGATAACAACATATATGATTGGATTTACATCAACATATTAAAGTAATACCCTTAATACTCTTTGTGAACTCGTGGTGAAATGTACAGTACTAATTAGGCTCCACAAAAGCAACAAAAGCCTCATATTCCAGATAAAACAATGTCGCACACAGGTCTTACACCATCCAGTAACTGCAGCCACAACAATGTGGAAAGCTCAACAAGTCACCTCTCCTAATAGAAAATATGTGTAGGCCAAAAAGCATATTATCAGCAAATTATTCTAAAAAATTTAGTCCTGTAAAATAAAATTCGAACTCATAAGCAACTAAGAAATATTAGTAGTTTCACATCCTTGGGTGACAAAATAATTAGAGTTAGACCTGCTTTGACATACAGCAGCCCGACTTTCGTCTTTGATTTTATCAATATGCTGCAGAAGCTAGCTAGTATATCAGAAAGCAGTTGAAACAAACCCATATTAGTGGTGCTGAATGATTCTGACATGCCACGACAAATTGCTATGGTCAAACATTGAAATAATGCAGGTAAAATATAAGTAGAAAATTGTTGCTTAAGGTTTTCAATCTTCAAGGTCCTTCAACCTTCAAAGACTTTCCGTATCTCTTAACGGTTGATTTGTTTCTAATAACATATTACATACAATGGGAAACGTAAAAGTTCTTCTCACAACCAAAAACAAACAAATCACCCTTAGAACATGTAATTTCTATAGAAAGTTCATGCTCTAAAGATATGAATTCTATCACATACAATTCAATACCATGCAACAGAACACGCGATCAATGGAAAGGAAATAGTATACACCAACAAAAGCAGCCAAAGTGCACAATGTTGTAAAATGTATTTATCAAAAAAAATATATATATATCAATCCATCACACAACTTTATTCTGGTCACAGTTATCAATGCACAAAGAAGCAAGTTTTACCCAAAAAAAAAGAAAAAAGAAAAAAAAGATCAGACAACAGAGCTAACAATCATGAAAAAACTACACAATTCTCTACACTGAATGGGAGCAAGCTAATAACGTTATTTTTTTAATTTCAAGTTTGTCCAAAGAGACAATGAACGAGAACATCAACAGCTAAACAATATAGACGGATCAAATTAGTCACAAATATAACCCTAAAAACATAAATATAAACACTTCGTTACTAGTTTTTTTTTTTTTTCCCCTCATGACAAATACCATATGCATGTCTCACTAATCGGAACCAGCATTCAAGAGCAGCAGATTGGGCATCGAATCAACCCGTTCTCATTACAATCCGGGCACATCCTCAACCTCCCTTCCTCTTCCTTGAAAATCTTCTTACTCCCATTACAATTTGGACATGGCACAAACCTTACATCCCCACAACTCCGGCAAACATACCCCAAATCCCGAACTGAAAACCCTTCCAAAAGCTTTGCCAATTCACCACACTCATTGAGTTTCTTAACCTCATCTACACCCCCAACATACTTCTCTCCAATAAAAACTCGCGGCAGGCTCACCGTCTTCCCTCCCAATACACTCTGCAACTCCTTTCGATACACTGAATCCATAGAAATGTCCCTTTCATCTACACACACCCTGAAGCCCCTAAAAATCATCCTAACCGCTCAACAATCTTCGTAAGTCCTCCTAATTCCACGCAAACTAGTAAAATACACAACAATTTTATCTCCTCTGTACGGGGGCGAAATAATCTTAGCTCTCCGTACGCCTTGCACGTCAAGCTTCCGTCAACGGCGTCTGTCTCTGCAATACAAAATCGGTGAGCTGCCCGGCGGTGGCGTGCCGGAAAAACCCTCCGACGCACAAGTCAGTTCAGTTCCGTGAGGAAGATAATGAGAAGAAAGAGAGAGAGTTCGTGAGTGTGAATTCGTATACCAGTAATGTCCGCCCTCCCTCTCTATATCTACGCTTGCCACGCAGCTACGAGATTGTGCGCACTACCTCTGCTGTCCTTCCCTGGACAGGTGGCAGTGCTCGCCTCTCACCACCTTACACGTGTAAAGATTTTGTCCTCATTCCAGTACATGCAGAATTGCCCAACGGTATTGAGGCGTTCGTGGAGCAGATGTCCTCTCCTTCACACCACTGGCCCAGGTGGCACCCTTGACCGAGGTACCATGACCGGCCAAACACTTGTGGAAAATTGCCATCACACAACCGTGCTACATACCGCCGGTTTGCGACTTGGAACCAGGCGAGATCTTAACTGCAAACGCCGAGCTACCCTCGACCGGTTCATCTCGATTGACCTATTGTGAGGCATGCCGGCCTCCGACCGTTTCATCTCCAATCTCGTCACGCGCAACCGCTTCGCCTTGGCTAGGCGGCTAGTGGCATGCCGGCCAGGCCGCATCTTCCGCGTAGCCCGGTCAGTCCTTCTGCTCGGTTGCAACCTCCACTGTGGACTTCGCCCGAACAACTGGTCTCCAGTTCGGCCCTCAGGGGTAATCGGTTGACCTCGTTAACCGAGCAAGGTAGATCGCTCGGTCGTTGCACTTGCCTAATTTGCTCGGCGTCGCGTAGTCTGTAACGCCGGACGTTATTCTTGCTCGGCCGTACTATGAGATGGAAATCTCCCCTCTCAATTGCCCCTTAAACCCATCCGAGCTATCGTGATCGGGTTTACCTTGTCCGAGCAAAGGCTGGGTCGCGATCCTGCTAGGCTGAGCTTAGTTGGGAAGCTTTCGTTGCCGAGCGACAGCCGAATCGGAGACATCCCCGTCGCCGAGCTATCTCAATCAGGGACATATCAGTCGCCGAGTTGTCTCAAACAGGGAAACGTCAGTCACCGAGTTGTCTCAATCAGGGACACATCATACGCCGAGCTGCTGCACTTGCCCGGGGGTCACCCCACAGTCACGTCAAAGGTCTTTCAGCCGTACTGACAGCCGCGTTGCCAGTGCCACGTGTCACCAGGCCCTGGGTCGTGCAGCCAGCCGTCTGGCACGCGCAGAATTCAAACGGCGCAGCCGTTTGGGTTTTCCCCCCCACTCTTTAAACCCCACTCGAAGGGTTTTGTCCCTTCATTTTTCCTTCGTCTCTCCAACTGCAAACCCTAATTCCCCAAAGCTCTCCATTGCTGCTGTTGCCCTTTTCTGCCCATGTCGTTGCAGTCGAGCTCTCGTGGTCCACCCTTGATTTCTGGTAAGCTTTTCTTCCTCCCTCTTGCATTTTCTATTTCTGTTTCCATGCTCTTAGGGTTTTTGCTACTGTTCTTCGTCATTTTTCTTTGTTTGGGATCCTTGGGATTATTTTTCCTTGCTTGGGTCTTTCACGCCCTAGGAAAACTGAAATGGGGGGAAGAGGGGGCCCTCGTGCCCCGTTTTTCAATGGGTAGATTGAATAGGCCAAGAACTTAGGAAGAACACAAAAGAACACGATGAACACTGGGCAAAACAGAGCAAAACGCTCATTTAGATCCTTATTTAGGGCTGTAACCGAGCAAAAAGCTGTTTGTGACTTGCACTGAGGTCATAACCGAGCTATGTACACCTTAGATCTGCGGATAAGTTTAACCGGGCTAAAGGCCTGAAATCATAAGCCAATAACCTTGACCCAAGCTTGACCGAGCTGAAAACCTACGTTAGAACCCAACCGATCAAAACTCATAAACCGAGTAGGAACCACACCAAAAAAAAAGGGGGAAGGCTAAATCCGCCATCTGATGGCCGAGGTAGGGGAGGCCGGCCAAACACCTAGAGCCTTTTAGAGCTATTTCCAATAGAAGCCGCGCAATATATGCCGTGCTAACCCTGCCCTTTTTTCATCATGCAAGACAAGTAGGACCGACCATCCCTTCAGCGTTATTGGCGGAGCTCAAAGACCGAGCAATCAACACCAACATTTTGACCGCTCTAGCGAATATAATGGGAAATACCGCTTTTAGGGTTAGCTCGCCCGGGGTAATGGCGGAGTTTCGTGAAGAATTCCATATCCCTGAAGACGTAGTCTTAGAGCTCGGCAAAGAAGGGTGAAACTCCGTGGGCGATCTAGAACGGTGCCTTCACCGTGGTATCAATAATAGAGGGCGGACTTCGCTTCCCGGTCCAAGCCCCTGATCTGTGAATTTTGCGGCAGACAAGGCTTTGCCCAACCCAGGTTTCCAACAACAGCCTTCAAGATAATAAATGGCGTCGCGAGCTGAACCGACGGCACGGTCTCAATCTCGGCCTCGCAGAGATTTTTCACCAATACAGCCTCAGTTCAAATAAGGGTGGTTTTGCTACTACCTTAAAATAAAGAAGGGCCGAGCAAAACTCATCGAAGGCAACCCGGACAAAGAGTCCAATGATGATGACTTTTTGTGGGTGTCCGGTCGCTATGAAGACCTAGAGGCACCCATACCGGGCTGGCAAATTAGGAAACACTTCGGTAGAGCTGGTAAGGAGCCCGGCTGACCGTACCATTATCTTTCTTCTCTTAATTGCTCTTCATTGCACCGGTCTAACACTTGACTCTTTTTGCAGATAAGAATTTGGCCGCGCGTTACAAACCGACCAAACCAAGAGACAATCAGAGTGTGCTACGCATACCTGCAGAAGAGAGGGAATCGCCAGACTTGCTCGGTTTCGAGCAAACGTACAACTACCAAGCACGCGCAAAGCAGGGTCACCGACTTCCTGCGCGAGCCAACCCCCGAGCCAGATCAACTTTACCGCCGTCAGACTCATCCCAACTACCGCCGAGCAAGAATGGCCAAGATCCGAGCCATTAAGTCCATGATCACCGGGGACGAAGGCGAGTCCCAGCAACAAGAAGTAACCGGGGGAATGTCTTCCAACCCCGCCGGACAAAAAGAGGGGGCGGTGCTCGCCCTGGCCAGCGCACACCCGGCTGGCCGGCCAAAGAAGAAACAAAGGAGGGAGACGGCCGAGCAAGGCCTTGTGGACGAAGATTCCACTGAGGTCGCCTCTGGCGAGCTCGGCGACCAGACCGAGCAACTTCTTGCCCGAAAGTCCAAGGGCAAGGGCCCTGCTGCCCCCCCGGTCTGGACGCCAGAGTTCGTCTACAAGGGCCGACCAGTCTCGGCCTCCGATTCTGTCGCCGAGGACAAGGATATCTCGCTCGGTTTCAACTTGACCAGGGGATTGATCCTGCCCGTGACATGAAGAAGCATGAGGAGCTGACCGACCTCAAGGTCCTCCGCTCAGCGGCAGAATCTATTGTGCTGGTAAATTCAACATCTTTTCTTGAACTTTCTGTTCGGTTTTTCTGCTCGGCTTTTAGATACTAATAATCTGTTCTATTTTGCAGGCCGCACAAAAGAACTATCTTGCCCACGAGCGGATGGTTGCAGTTCGGAAGAGTCTCCGAGACGCCATCACCGAGAACAAAGTGCTCCAGGCCGAGATAGACATGCTGAAGGCCGAGCAGGTGGTCGTCAAGGACGAGCGGGACGAGCTGCGCCAGAAGCTTGACCGGGCAGACGAGGACAAGAAGAAGGCCGAGAAGAAGGCGAAAGCTCGGTACCTCGCCGAGCTCCGAAAGCTGAGGGACGCCAACAAGGAAGCCATGGACAAGGCGGTCGATGAGGCGGAGGACCGTGGGTATAAGCAGGGGGAGAAGACTTATGAGCGCCAAGTCCGGGCTACCAAGGACATCTTTTTCCAGTGCGGCTGGAAAGCTGCCGTGGAGAAAGTTGGCCTTGGCCAGGATTCGGAGATGTTCATCAATCCCCCCTCTGCTTATATCCCGGTCTACATGCTAGCCTACTCCCAAGCCGAGCAGAACCGTCTGATAGCGGAGGCGAGGAAAGAGGCAGAGGAAGAAGCCGCCGCCGAGAAAGAAGCCGAGCAAACTCCACCCGAAGCATCCCACAATGCTGAGGATGAAGTGATCGATCGGGAGGTCGTCTCGGTGGAAGGCACAGACGACGATGCCGAGGACATCCTGCCCGAGCAAACCCTGCCGAGCGCCGAGCTGACGGAGGGGGCCGACCAAGACCTTGGCCTGGACTGAAGATGGCTCCTTTCACCTTTCTTTGTACCTTTTTATTTCTTGTTTTCCTTTCTTTTTTGCTATGTAACCGGGCAAGGCCCCTCCATGTATTAAATTCCCTATCAATGAAATATGAACTTTTTGCCCGCACAACTGTTGTTCTTGATCGGCTTTTGTATGTTTGAATTTCCTCTGCCAAATTTTGTTTCAGCTTTTTGATCGGCTGAACCGCGCAAACAATATGTCTTCACGTAACCCTGCAATCCCTTTTATTTCCAAATAGGATGACATTTAGGATTTGGCCGAGCAAAATCCGCTCGGCCCCACTTTGCTGGCAATGATTATCCGGCCGAGAAAAAACTTGCACGCCATTTTGAAGTTTGTTCAATTTGGCAGTATTTCCTTTCGGCCGAGCAAATTCGGCTCGGCCTGACAATTGCTGGACAAGACACCAACATTGCTAATTCCTCCGAGCAAAATCAGCTCATTTCCCATATTGGGCAATTCACCAATACGATTGTTGATGGGCCGAGCAAAATCAGCTCGGCTCTACATTGGCAATTCACCAATGTTTCAGTTCGGTTGGTCATACCGCCAACATTCCCACTGGGCGAGCGACACCAGCTCGGCCCTAGTGCGGTCTGCTCCCATTCCGAGGAAAACAATCCGGTTCTCTTCAGGTCGGTTTTTGCCCCTGGCATGTCTTGCGACCGTGCAGTGCCATTGTACAAAGATGTAATACAAAAAACAACAATGTAATACATAGCAACAACAATAGCTAGCTTTCATTACATAAACATTGTAAAACAATGCTATTCTCTTACAGTAGTGCCAGACGGCTAAAGGTCTAAGAAAGCTAAACAAAAGCAAATTACATCTTAAAAGTAAAAGACCTTAAGGTTTGCTGCGTTCCACGGTCTGGGGACGGCCTTTCCATCTAAATCTTCCAGATGGTATGCCCCCTTGCCGCAGACCAACCACCTTGTATGGTCCTTCCCAATTCGCACCGAGTTTGCCTTCGCCAGGGACCACTGTGTTGCCAAGCACCTTCCTTAGGACCCAATCCCCAATCTTGAATAGCCTGGGATGCACTGCCTTGTTGTATTTTTTAGAGAGTTCCTGCTGATAGGCCGCTATATGGATCAATGCGCGCTCTCGTCTTTCCTCAGCAAGGTCCAACTCTAGTGCCACGGCTTCATTGTTCAGATCTGGCTGGAAGTTTTCTGAGCGGATGGTTGGCATGCCAATCTCTAGTGGGATGATGGCCTCCATACCATAGGCCAAAGCGAACGGTGTTTCCCCGGTCGATCGTCTTGGTGTAGTGCGGTATGCCCATAGCACACTAGGAAGCTCTTCAACCCACTTTCCCTTCGCCTTCTCGAGCCGCTTCTTCAGCCCGTCTAGGATGGTCTTGTTCGAGGCCTCTGCTTGGCCATTCGACTGAGGATAGCCGGGGTTGAATTGTAGAACTCATCTTCAACTCTTCGCAAAATCCGCGAAAGAGCTTCCCATCGAATTGAGTGCCATTATCTGAGATGAGCGCCCTGGGTATACCGAAGCGAGTGATCACATTTTGCCAAACAAACCTCTTAACGTCCTTTTCCTTAATGGTTGCAAGTGGCTCGGCCTCACCCACTTAGTGAAATAGTCAGTGGCGGCGATGAAAAACTTGCGATTGCCCGGTGCGACTGGGAGTGGTCCAACAATATCCAATCCCCAAAGAGCGAACGGCCAAGGACTTGTGAGCGAAAGTAATTCCCTTGCTGGCTGGTGGATCTGGTGAACAAATTTCTGACACTTTTCACATCGGCGGACGTATTTCTGCGCGTCTGCCTGCATGCATGGCCACCAGTAACCTTGAGAGATTGCTCGGTATGCCAGAGACCTGCCCCCTGTATGGCTTCCGCAGATGCCCTCATGAATTTCAAAGAGAAAATCCTCCACCCTTGCGGGGTGGACACACTTCAAATACGGCCCGGTGAAGGACTTCTTATATAAGGCTCCGGATGGGGAGAGCCAAAACCGCTCTGATTTTGCTCGGATTTTGTGTGCCGCCTTCTTTTCTTCTGGTAGGACTCTATCTTTCAGGAAGGCAATGATGGGGTCCATCCAGAAGGACCCAAGTCGGCGCAGAGTACCTCGGTTGCTTCTTCCTCAATGCTTGGCCGAGGTAAAAATTCAATCATCAAGGATTGGGAAAGCTGTCTGGGAGGCGAGCCCAGCCAATTCGTCAGCCGTGCTGTTTCCTTCGCGGTTGATCTGTTCAACTCTTATCGCAGAGAACTTCTTGACTCTTCTCGCACCAACGCTGATACTTGGCCATCTTTCATCTTGCCTCATACTCCCCTGAGACTTGATTGACCACCAACTTGGAGTCGCTGAAAACCATAAGGGCTGTGGCTTCATTCTCATGCGCTTCTCAGACCAGCAGGAGGGCTTCATACTCGCCTCGTTGTTGGAGCTGGGAAGCCGAGCGTAATTGCTTGCTCAATAATAGCCCATCTGGCGAAGTAATACAATTCCCAGCCCGGCCCCATGCCTGTTGGACGCCCCATCGACAAACAACTTCCACATCTCGCCAAGAAATAGCTTCCAGCAATCAGACGGATTTTGGGAGCTTCTCAATTCTAAGTTTTTGGTGGGCTCAATCTGGTCTCTTGCACGTCTTGCTGTGCTTCTTTTGTTGAGTCGTCAGCCTTTGTCATTTCAGGCAAGCTCTGCTCTTCTCCGCTTGCGAGCCATCGCATATCTCTGTCGCCAGAATCCTGGGTTGTGCTAAGTCCGCACTAACCAAATCAACCGGACAGACTGGATGTGTTCCTGGGGCAAATTCCGCCACAAAATCTGCAAGGGCTTGAGCTTTGATTGCGGTGCGTGGCTGGAACTTAATGTCGTACTGGCCCAATTCCACGGCCCATTTCAAAATTCTCCCTGTGAAGTCCGCCTTTTCGAAGAGCACCTTAAGTGGAAATTCGGTCAGCACTACTATTGTATGGGCATGAAAATAGTGCGCCAGCTTTCTTGACGCCATCATAGGGCCACGCCAATTTTTCCAAGGGAAGATATCTCGTTTCGGCCGGGAGCAGGGTCTTGCTACATAGAAGATTGGTAGGTGCTGGATGCCCTCAGCACGAACCAATACCGCGCTCACTGCGTGTTGAGAAACTGCCAAATAAAGGAACAACTCTTCGCCCGGCTGAGGAGTGACCAGAATAGGAGCCGAGGAAAGATAAATCTTCAGGTCGGCCAGCGCACGATCACACTCATCATCCCAGAAGAATTTGGACTTCAAGGTCTTAAAGAAGGGCCTGCAACGATCCGAAGACCGGCTGATGAATCTATTCAGCGCGGCTGCCATCCCGGCAAGATGTTGCACGTCCTTTGTGGAGTTCGGGCGCTCCAGCCCTTGTATCGCTTTGATTTGGGATGGGTCGGCTTCAATTCCCCGGTTTGTAACCAAAAACCCCAGAAACTTTCCGGTGCCAACTCCGAAGGCGCATTTGGAGGCATTCAGGCGAAGCTTGTGGCGCTTGAGTATGGCAAACATTTCTGCTAGGTCGGTGAGGTGCTGGGATTTCTCCTTACTCTTCACCACCATATCGTCGATATAGGCTTCCATAGTTCGACCCAAGAGAGGAGCGAACATCTTTGTCACCATTCGCTGAAAGGTTGCCCCAGCGTTCTTTAGTCCGAACGGCATGACCTTGTAACAGTATAAGCCTCTGGGGGTGGTGAACGACGTGATCTCTCTGTCCGGCTCATACATGGCTATCTGGTGATAACCGCGGTATGCGTCCAAGAAGCTAAACCTCTGATGGCCAGCGGTTAAGTCCACCAACTGGTCGATTCGAGGGAGGGGAAAGCTATCCTTTGGGCAAGCGCGGTTGACAGTCTTGTAGTCAACGCAAACTCGCCATTTGCCGTTCTTCTTGGGAACCACCACCGTGTTAGATATCCACCGAGGATATTGCACCTCCTCTATTGCCCCGGCCTCCAACAAATTCTTCACTTCTTCCGCAACACTTCAGCATGGTGTAAGGCCGAACGGCGGGTTCTCTGTATGACCGGCCGCGCATTGGGGAAGACATTCAGCTGGTGGCAAATGAAGCTTGGATCGACGCCAGGCATATCGTAAGGCGTCCATGCAAAAGCCTCCAAGTTGGAAACCAAGAAGTTGACATAATCTGCCCGCTCGGCACTAGACAAAGACGATCCCAAGAGGAAGAACTTAGTTGGATCGTTTTCGTCAATGCGCACTTCCACCAAGTCTTCGACCGATTTTTCCTCGGCCTTCCTTCCCACGTCCTCAAGGACCTCTTTCCCTCGGGCCCCTCGATCATCTGAACAAACCCTTGGCTGCTCGGCTGCCATTTACCGCAACGAAGCATTGTTTGGCCATCACCTGGTCTCCCCAGACTTCCTCTATTCGCCCATTCGATGCCGGAAAGCGCATGACTTGGTGGAAGGTCGAAGCAACTGCTTGCATGGCGTGCAGCCAGCCCCTTCCTAAGATCAAATTGTAGGTGGACGGCACTTTGAGCACCCAGAACTCCACTTGCTTTACTACTGAACCTGCTTTGACCGGCAAAATAATCTTTCCGATCGGCCATTCGGCTGTGAGTTGAAGCCGACCAAAGGAGATGTCGCAGGAGCCAGATCTTTGTCTTCTAACTTCATTTGCTTGAACGCATCATAGTACATTATCTCGACCGAACTCCCCTGGTCGATCAGAATCCTCTTAATCTCAAAGTCTTTGACGCGAAGGGTCACCACCAAGGCGTCGTTGTGCGGCATCTGCACCCTTTCCAAGTCTTTGGTCGAAAACGAAAGGATGTCCTTCTCCTCGATTTTTCCCTTCTTCACGGCGGGCTGAACAGAGAGCACTTCCCTCATGTGCTCAGCCTTCTTTATCATCCCTCTAAGTTCGCAAACCCTTGCCGGTTCAATGATGCCGTGGATGACGTTGATCACTCCTTGCGGGGGCGCTCAGGGCGGCCATTCCATTGGCTCGGTTTGCCCGGTTGGCGCGGCCTTGACTCCCCCATCTATGTATTGGTCAAGATGCCCGCCGCCACCAACTCCTCCAGTGCTGTTTGAGCGGCAAGCAATCTTCTGTCCGGTGTCCCCGTTCTTCATGGAAGGTGCAGCGATATTTGGATTGAAGCCCGCTGCGCGCTCCCAGCTTGGCCGGCCAACGGACAAAAGGTTCCCCTCTGATCTCGCTCAAAATGCGGTAGATGGGAATTTTGAAGACCGTGGTAATCCCCGTCCGCGCCTTCAGTTTTCTCTTGGCATCCTCCGCTGCATCGCGAGGTGCATCAGCCCGGTCATTTCTGCGACCTCTGTTTTTGTCATTTTGGCCGGTTCCTCGGCGCTGATCTTTTGGTCGGTCACTTGGGCGGTTATCCTCCTGCCCAACCGAGTTAACTTTCCCCGCTGTCCTGCCCACCGCGACCGGATTATTCTTCTCGGTCGCAGAGGCAGCGTCATCTTCCACACGAATGTGTTCGTTGATCCGCTGCATCAAAGATTCCATGGTGGTGGGCTGATGCATCGTGAGCGAATCTCGCAGTCTATGTCCGACTGGGAGACCCCTCTTGTATTGAGTGATCGCCAGATTGGTCGGGCAATCGAGGATCTCATTGTAAGTCTCCCAGTACTTCGCATTGTATGCCTTCAGCGAACTCCAGACTCCATCTTGACGCCCAGGAGATGGTCGACCTCCTTCGGCGTTCGTGTGTTGGTCTTGAATCTGGTGACGAAGGCTTCCGCTAGTTGTTGCCACCCCTCGATACTCCCCTCCGGGAGCCTCTCGAACCACTTCAAGCCCAGCTCTCCCAAGCTTGCTGGGAATATGAGGCACATCAAGGCGTCGTTCCGGCGGTGGCCAGCCATTACTTGCCGGTAATGACTCACATGCATGTACGGATCCGTCTTGCCGTCGTAGAGAGTAAATTTGGTTGGTGGAATCCGGCAGGGAGTGGGGTGCTCTCAATCTCTGGGGACAATGGGGTGGCTGTAAGCCTCGCCAACTCTTTGTCCACCAGTGCTGGGGCTACGTTTCTGGGCGCCGGCATCATCACCTCTTCACTGCAACGAACTGGGGCGCTTAGCCTCTGGAACGCCGGCACCCTCTCAGCCTCCCGACGGCGCGCTCTCTCCTCCAGCACGTCCCTGAGATCCCTGGAACGGGAAGAGGCAGAGTATTGCGACGTTGATGACGGGCGCGAGGGGCGATAGGTGCTGTCGCGAGTGATGGACCTGCCCTCTCGCTGGTCAGAGTCTCCGACCCCATAGTTCCGGGTGATGGAGATTGAATGAGTCTCCTCTGGCGGCGACTGCCAGAACGAGGGGAGGGGGTGCGCTCACTGAGGTTGCCCTCTCCAGCAACACCCTTCCCCCTAACTTGGCGCTTCAGCAGCTCCATCTCCGCCGCCATCTTACGAATGAGGGCGTCTTGGTCCTTGAGTTTGTGCTCCAGGCGCTGCTCGGGACTCCCCCGGCGCCGGCGGCCCTCTGGACTCTGTGAACGATCTGAACTCCTCCCACGTTTGTCGCGCGCTCCGCGGAAGAGGTTTCTAGGCCCGCCATGGTTGGGACATTAGGGGGCCTTCTCTCCTTCGGACATACTCCGGAGTCACACCATCGACGACGGACAACGGAACTTCGTCATTGTTGGCCATGGAAATGATCGAAGAAGCTCGAAGAACAAGGGTTGAAAATCAAAGAATTCCCACAGACGGCGCCAATTGTACGGGGGCAAAATAACCTTAGCTCTCCGTACGCCTTGAACGTCAAGCTTCCGTCAACGGCGTCTGTCTCTGCAAACAAAAATGGTGAGCTGCCCGGCGGTGGTGTGCCGGAAAAACCCTCCGACGCTCAAGTCAGTTCAGTTCACTGAGGAAGATAATGAGAAGAAGAGAGAGAGTGTGAGTGTGAATTCGCATACCAGTAATGTCGCCTCCCTCTCTATATCTAGGCTTGCCACGCAGCTACGAGATTGTGCGCGCACTACCTCTGCTGTCCTTCCCTGGACAGGTGGCAGTGCTCGCCTCTCACCACCTTACACGTGTAAAGATTTTGTCCTCATTCCAGTACATGCAGAACTGCCCAACGGTATTGAGGCGTTCGTGGAGCAGATGTCCTCTCCTTCACACCACTGGCCCAGGTGGCACCCTTGACCGAGGTACCATGACCGGCCAAACACTTGTGGAAAATTGCCATCACACAACCGTGCTACATACCGCCGGTTTGCGACTTGGAACCAGGCGAGATCTTAACTGCAAACGCCGAGCTACCCTCGACCGGTTCATCTCGATTGACCTATTGTGAGGCATGCCGGCCTCCGACCGTTTCATCTCCAATCTCGGTCACGCGCAACCGCTTCGCCTTGGCTAGGCGGCTAGTGGCGTGCCGGCCAGGCCGCATCTTCGCGTAGCCCGGTCAGTCCTTCTGCTCGGTTGCAACCTCCACTGTGGACTTCGCCCGAACAACTGGTCTCCAGTTCGGCCCTCAGGGGTAATCGGTTGACCTCGTTAACCGAGCAAGGTAGATCGCTCGGTCGTTGCACTTGCCTAATTTGCTCGGCGCCGCGTAGTCTGTAACGCCGGACGTTATTCTTGCTCGGCCGTACTATGAGATGGAAATCTCCCCTCTCATCCTCCATTCTTAGTGCTAGACACCACAGGTCTAATTTTTTGGGGCATTGTATCTCTACACCCCAATTGCTTCGACGACAATGTTTGTCTATATCTCGAAACCACATTCGAGTCCATTGTCGCTAACAACGACTCCTCCGAAAAGTGCTTCCATAACGGCCTCGAATGGGGATTTTCAACTATTTCAAGAGAACTCAGCGAATCAAATGAATCACAAACTTTCTTAGCAGACCCATTACAACCCATGTACTGAAACGAATAGGGTTTTTCCGGATTTGGTTTCTGAACAACATCAAATTCGATATCATCAAGACCTTCCATGAGCTCCCAAGTGTTGATAACAGAGTCAGGTCAAGATTGCTCTTTTGGGTCTTTTCGGGTTTGGGTTCTGGCAATGTGGGTCGGTGATGAGGAGCGATTGAAGCGACAATGAGAGTTCAAATTGGGATTAGAGCTAGGGTTATGAATTGGGTCGGTGTGGAATGGAGAGCCATAGGTGGAGGAGGTGAGAGAGACGAAGTGGTTGGAGTCGCCTTTGCGGAGAGGTGGGTGGTGGATGAGAGGGGTTGGAAGAGAGAGAGATCGAGAGATTGGAGGAGTGGTTGAATGGGAATCAGAAGAATATTGAGAAGACGATGGGTTGTTGTTGTTGGAGGGTTGGTCGAGTTGGGTGGGTCTGGTGAAGCGAGAAGCAGAGCAACCCATGAATGCATGCATATAGGTAAAGCTTTCCTGTTTAGTTGCAGACAGTTTACCTAGCTATACTCTCTCTAGAATGGTTTGTTTCTCTCTCTATTATATCTTTCTATCTGTGTTCTACATTTGCCTCTGTTTTTAGGGGTGAGCATCCTTGGGATTGGACTCGATTTGGATAAAATTAGGACTAATCTGTTATTTATGGTTCTTAAAAAATTAGAATCAATTTAATCTGTTTAAATCATGGAATCAATCCGAACCAATCCATTTAAATACTGATTGGATCGATTTAGGACCACCGATTCACATAATTAAATAACAAAAATATATATATATATAACACTTTAATTTTATAAAAATATAAACATAACATATATTAGTTCCACAATAGTAATATATTTTTCTATAATAGTGACATACTGTTCTAAAATTTAAACAATCATAAGAAAACTGGTTTCATTATAAGTATTTAAACCATTATAAATTAAAACTAAAAACTAACAAACAAAAGTAATAAAAGAAGATATTATATGGTTTTAAGTTTGAGTTTAGATTTATATAGAATTAAGAGAAGATACTATGGGGGAGGATGCATAATAAAAATATAGACTATTTGTATACGGTCCGGATTGGTTCCAATCTGGAACCGTGGGGTTCAATCCGAAATCAATCTGTAAACTACGAATTTTTAATTCTTTAATCCGGAACAGAATCGCGGATTCAAAAAATCAATCCAAACCTATTGAATTAAACTGGACTGAATTGAATTACAAATTTCACGGATTACTTGCTCAACACTTTTTGTTTTTGTGAGATTTTTGTTGCATTTCCCAGATAGATAGAGAGAAGAGAGAGTTGGATTAATTTATGGATTTAGCAGGAAGTGTAAAGTGAGACATTAATGCACTGGGGAGTAACAGATTAATTGATGTATCATAAATTATGATATTATTATTGATAAATTAATTATAAATTTTTAATTTTTTTAAAATTATATCATATTATCTATTAATATACTAATTAATATATTAATTGATACATATAATATTATTTTTAAACTTATTCCGCTCGAATTCATTTGAATGAGAAAATTATATCAAAAAAAACAATTCATTTAGATAAATTTGGATAAAACAAATTTAGGGTTAGTTTGGCATAAATTACAAAAAGTCAAAAAGTCACTATCTTATTTAAGTCACACCATCTTATTTAAATCACATCACCTCTCTAACATATCACATCAAACCCAACTCATATAAGCCAATAAGTCAAAAAGTACACTTTTTTAAAACATCCCAAACTAACTCTCAGTGGATGTAGTGATACTAGTACTCAAAAAAATTATTGGGGTGTTTTGGGAATGTGATAAAAAATTGACTTTTAACTTTTTATTAAACTTTTTGACTTTTTTTAAAAGAGATTTGAGAAGTTGGTAAAAAACTATTTTGCCTTTTTTGGTTAATATTTATTTATGATGTCACGTCACAATAAAATAACCAAACTACCCTACCCAAGGCTTTGTTTGGGAAGTAGATTGACTTTTTGGCTTTTTTGGCTATTTTAACATAGGCTAAAAAGCTTAGTTTGGGAAGGACTTTTTGGCTTTTTGATTTTTTTGACTTTTTTTGTGAGAGAAGAGTGTAATAATTATGAGTTGGATGTGATATTTTGTTTATTATGGCTAAAATAACACATTTTGTCTTTTATGGCTAAAATAGCCAAAACTATCTTCCCAAACAGAGGCTTAGAAAATTTACATTTTTATACATGTATAACCCTAAATATTGTAAAGGGTATAATTGTAATTTTATATAACTTTTTATCATCTTGTCAAATGACTTTTTGTTAAAAAAGTCAATGTAGCTTTTTTGGAACCAAACTGTAAACGCAACTTTTTACCATATTGTCAAATGGGCACATTATCTGCTCCTGTGAAGAAAGACAGATGTAGCCATACGGCATAAATGATTAAGAAGTTTTTTAATGAAAATTGATATATAAAATAAATATTAGGGTAATTTAATATATTATGTAATGATTATTAAATTAATTTAATTTTTTAAAATGATATATACAAAGGATCTTAGAAAATAAATTATTTAAATAATCTAAAGGAAACACATGATGGATAGATGTTATAATAATTTTGAATGAAAGAAATACAATTTTGACCACATATTTATAAGAATTATGTATAATAATTTGTATATATAACACTAGCATGTATTAATTTTAGATTTCTCTCCATTTGAGGGTTGTCACTAAATGTGGGAAAGTCTCAAAACATACGCTTAAAAATTCGTTCAATATCTTTAGACACCTTATTTTCAAATTTTAATTTTATTAATTTTCTTTTAACACACCTAATTCAATACTCACCTAGCTCGCCAGCACCACCCTCTCCCCTCCATTCTCGTCACCGGCAGCCCCAATTAACTTTGTTTTAAATAAAAAAATAATAAGGAATAAGAAAAACTTTTCACTTGCAGTAAAGACTATCCATTTCCATTAACAAAACAACAAAAGAAAAAGAAAAAGAAAAAGAAAATGCAAGCCAATGATGCAAAAGGGTAAAGGGACGATGATCCAAGCAAAGAACAAAATAAAAAACCAGTCATCATATTCGTACGTATCCCCAACCAGCATATTGAGATGGACATGTTATAAAGTTGCAGGACCACTATGATTCCCACACTTTTTCAAAAAGTATTTTATTTTTTATTTTGAAAATATGATATTACCTATTTTTTTGGATTAGAATTCTCTATACTTTTTTAGTTTTTATTAAATCTATACTTTTTTAATTTTTAGTTTTCTATATTTTTTTTAGATCATTCTAAACTAAAAAGGACTTGAACAGTAAATATTTTTAAAATAAATTTAATTTTTTTTTTACTATAGACAAAAAGTTAAGAAATATATGACTTTTTGTTGGTCATATATTTTGTACAAGTCAATTATAGCACGACACGTGGTTCATAAAGAGTAATTTGGGGAGTCAGCGAAGGTCTCCAGTCATCAACAGACACATGAGAACTTGTATCAATGGCGATGGATCTGCGAGACACTAGAACAGTCAAAGAAGTACAGGATGACATGGCTAAACAGTTGCTTACAATTTAAATTCAAATTCAGGAGGGAAGCCCAAATCAATGACATTGTCAGGGAAATTTGTGGACCTACGGCCGGGAGGTCCAGACCCCTGTCTACAGAAAACCTTACCCAAAATAGGTAAATAGGTTACATGAATACCCAAGGGAACATAAGATGCCAGATTTTGTCCTTTTTTATGAGAATGGAAACCAGTCAACTGTCGAACACATTGCAAGATTTACAGGCCAATGTGGTAAATTTATCAACAATGATTGCATGAATTGGAGACTTTTTCCAAACTCTTTAACTGGGGTAGCCTTTGTATGGTACACAAACCTTACACTTGGTTCTATTCAAACTTGGCAACAAATGGAAAAATTGTTTCATGCCCAATTTTTTTAAACAGAGTCTGAAGTATCTATGGCAGACTTGGCAAGGTTGAGCCAAAGGCCTGATGAGAAGGCTGCTCAATTCATTACCAGATTCAAAAGAGCACGTAACAAATGTAGGGTCATATTACCTGAACCTGAATTTGTGAGGTTAGCCCAAAATGGGCTAGAGTTTAAGCTTCGAAAGAAGTTTGACTCTATAGAGTTTCGAGATCTAGTAAAATTAACGTATGAAGTCGCCAGATATGAAACTCTACTTAAGGAAGAACAATATCGAAGTAAAATTAACGTATGAAGTCACCAGATATGAAACTCTATAGGACTTATTATAAAGACCCTAATTTTGAAATTGATGTTGCGGAGATCATAGGAAAAGAGTCTATGACCTGCGAAGCATTAATTAAAAAGGACATTACCATTGATCAGTAGTTTAAAAACAAAGACTTTCATAGGAAATATTCTTTTGATATATCAAAAGCATATGACATATTTGATCATTTCCTAACAGCACATTTTCTAAAATTGCCTAAGGGAGTCAAGATCCCAACTTTAGAAGAAATTAAAGGAAAAATATATTGTAAATGGCATAACTCTTGGTCTCACTCAACTAAAAACTGTATTATTTTTTGAGACAGGATTCAAGAGCAGAATCAGAAAGGAAGATTGAAATTCCCAACCAAAGCAGAAAAAGGCAATGGGGATTGACATTGATCCAACTCCGGAGATTAGAGAAGCAGCAGCCAATGTTGGCGTACCAGACTTCCTTGCCCAAAAAATAGAGAAGAGCCTCTCCTTGAAGGAATTGGATGAGGTCAACGTGTAGATGCATGTTGCCAGCCAAACTTCCTTTAAGAAGAACACACAGGGTTCATTAGCAAGTGGGCAAAGCTTCGTGGGCCAAGAGGATGATTCCAGTGAAGAAACTTTAAATGATGACTCGCTCGAAGCAGCTGTTATGCAGCGAATGTGTCCCAGGTGCAGGCTGAGTTACAAATGGCTAAAAGGACTTCCAGTTGATAGGAAGCAATACTAAAAAGATGTGCAGAAAGATCTTAGGCCAGTCAGCACCTATAACAAGAAGGCATACCTAAGTGGTCTTAGCCAGCAGCCATCTTTGGTTAGGCCACTAGACACCAGGAATCTGTCAAGGGGTAAGAGACCTCTGTATGAAACTAGGCCACCAAACTACTACAAGATGGTCAACAAGCCTGTAAGTAGGCTTGAACTTGGCTCGAGACAGGGAACCAAGACCAATGATTAGCCTTCGAAAGATAAAAAATAGCAAGCCCAATGACTGGCACAGTGGGTTCATGGGTACCAGGAGTACTAGACTAGCTTGTCATGTAAAACAAACCTAAAATGATACCAACCCAGGAGAAGGCCTTTATAGGCAAGGACAGAATGATCAAGCCTCCTTTGGTGGCTCCAAATATTAGGTCTTACTCAAAAACCCGAAGACAAAGGAACCATATGGTTCATGTGATCTCCAGATCTTAGAGGAGAAAAATCCAATGAAGGTTCACTAAATACCAAAAGGATCTGAAGGGAGCTGGTGAGGACACCTCTTTGGCGCAATCAAGGTCAAATAGGAGAAAGAGATAGTTCAAAGCCTAATCCCAATATCGACAGAAGTGCCAACAGAGAGAAATTGGCTAAGGTCCATGTTGAACTAAAAACCAAAGAGATCGAGTTTGGCAGTCCTCAAAAAGGCCTTAATGGAAAGTGATAATGATAATGAGACAGACGAAAAAACTGAGCCAGGCCAAGAAAAGATATTAGCTAAAGAAGAAATGTTCGAAGCCTTCATGGCTGAACAAACCTTTATAGCCGAACAAACAGAGTTTATATTCAGGACAGACCAATAACAGACTACTACTAAGGAACCTACTAACTTAGAGGTTCCAGAATGCAACATGGAAGATGCATCCCAGGCATCAGGTCTGACCAACACAGAAGGGGAGCAGGTATAGCTAGTACAGTTTGACTCATTCTTCCCAATGCCAATCAATATGGTCTACGTGCTGCCGGAAGAGTTTTAAGCTGAAGAAGGAAATCATGAGGGTCAGGAGGATGATCCTATAAAAGTCTTCAGTGAGGATTCGCAAACCAGCATGGTCCAAGATGAGTCTGAAGTAGCCAAGCCTATGGAGACTGATGAAGAAAATGAAGAGGTAAGCATAGTTAACCTATCATACCCCTTTGAATATCCCACATTGACAATGACTCAACATGTTAAACCCTTGTACATTAAGGCATACTTCAACGAGATAGAGATGGACAAGGTATTAGTGAATAATGGGGTAGCAATAAACTTGCTTCCTCGTGCATCTTTGAGGAAATTGGGTAAGAGAAACCCTAGATTGATCCCAACGAGTACGACCATTATTGATTTTGCTGGGGATAAGCAGATGGCCCAAGACATACTATCCATTAATCTGAGTGTAGGGATAAGGGATTGTACGACTACATTTTTTGTCATAGACAGTAATCCCAAGTACAATGCCTTGTTTGGTAGAGATTCGATCCATACCAACAAGTGTATGCCCTCCTCTTTACATTAGGAAGTGATGATAGCCCTGAGCAATAGGGAAACAAAGGAAATAAATGCAGACCCATTGCCCTTTATGGCATGTGTAGATTTTGCATAAGCAAAGTTGTATACTAAAGGGATGGTTCCACTAAGCAAAGTTGCATAAGCAAACATTTGGTACAAGAAAGTGTTAATGATGAATACGACTACATTATCAAATATACCAACAATGCTTGGTTGTAAGCAGGAGGATCAAGAAGCCAGACCATTGGCGTTAGTCAAGTTCTTCACATTGGACATTGAGGCAATAGTCCAGAAAGTCCAGGAAGAAGAAAGGAAAGTTGTGATGATTGGCTACAAACATGAGCAACGAAAAGCCAAATCATTGACTCTAAGTAAGTATTGTGCATTGGACATTGAAACTAAAGTCCATGAAATACAGGAAGCAGAAGCTTTATAGAAAATTTTGTCTATGAAGAAGAAAGTAAAGATGCTGAACCAGGAAGGGTTGTGATAGACCAGGTTGAAAAAGTTGTTTTGAAGCTAGAAGAAGCTGAAGAAGAAGCATTGGTAAGCACTCAGATACAAGATCCATTGGAATAGGTCAATCTAGAAGAAGCTTCAGTACAACAACATACCTACATCAGTGCTTAGTTAGATCCTATTGATAGGGACCAATTATTGGCTATCTTGAAACAATATAAGGATTGTTTTGTTTGGTCTTACGATGATCTACCTGGAGTGGACAAGTCATTGGTGGAACATAGTGTGGGCTCGACTTTTTCGTGCCCCCTTTCGGAGAGCTCGAATTGGTTTTATAGTTCGAACTCCTGTCATGGTTCCGAATCTAATCTCACAAAGTGCAATGTGAAACTGATAAACACCAAAGAGTCCAATCCGACAAAACATTTTGGAAAATCGATTTTGAATCAAATAATGCCAAAACTGGACTGCTTTTCCAGATTATAGAGTCACCACCTAAATATTTTATTTTTGGGAAATTTAGGAAACCCTGACTCATGCCAAAGGCCATGTGTCCGTCATCACTAAAGTTGCCTCGGCACGGAAACTTGGGTACGAGAGGGGAAGGTCCTGAAATGAGCACCTCCGCTCGCCCGATCAAAGATCAGCCTCTACTATCTTGATATGTTGTTTTACAAACCGATGTGTTCTTATTTCGGTTATTAGCTAACTTTATTATGTGACGCACACACGCAAGTATAGACTAAGTCACAAGACTTGGAACGAATTCAACTCATGTTTGCTTTCAAAAATGGTTTGAAGTTGCCACCCTCAAGTGGGCTAAAACGTGGATTTGCCATCAAACATGATGGGCTTAAAACATGATCTGACACTTCGCAAAGTGGGCTTAAAACTCACATTCGTTGAACTGTTCCAATTCAAACAATCAAGCCTTCTTCCACAGGCATTCATGTAGTTAATCATTTAAGCACATAGCCTTATGGCAAGCATGCTATCACGGCAACAAGGCATCGCACTCATGCAAGCATGCCAAAGCATAAAACTCACCGAGTACTCCAAGCCAAAACAAAAACTAGTTAGAAATATGCATGATCCTAACTATACAAGATGTCTAATGCAACACATGCAATATGAAATTAATAGACTCGGCTACTAATATGGCATATGATACAATTTGATAACATGCTTTGAAACACGTATTCAAAGAAGTATTGAATTTGACAATGCAGTTTGAATGATGCGCCGAGCCTCGGTGCATGCGAGACAAATGAATGGGTGCAAACATGCGAGCATAAGGTATGCTAATTGAAAATGTCCCTAATCTAACCATCGAAAGCGAATAAATAAAAGGGAGAAAGACGTGGGGTTGGAAGACATGCACACACGCACGCACACTTATTACAACATTACGCCCTCGCGAAGGAGGGTTCGAATGAATAAGCTAACTAACTAGCTATGCTAATTATTACAAAACGAAACTAATTAACTCATCTAGTTAACTAATTATTACAAACCGAAATTGAGGAACTAGCTACACTAAGCTAATTAAGTACAACACTTGAATGGAATAATTAGCTACGCTAACTAATTAAAGCAATTAAATGGCCTCGAGGGTGAGGGACGAATGCATGCTCGGTTGCTCCACCCGAAAATGCCATTGCCATGCCATCGGATGCCTCTGTTTTCACTTGTTTGATCATCGAAAATTGTACTAACTTCCAGATTGCGTCTGCTCCAACACAGGAACACATTTGTGCACAAATTGACTAGTGGCTGATCGGTTACAAAAAGTGGTTGTCGGCTACCTCAACTGGCCGGTCGGCCACAAAAAGTGGCTGTCGGCCACTAAAACTGGCAGGTCAGCCACCACATCCCTGGACTTCTCCTTTTGCTACAATAGAGAGCAAACAGAGGCAAATCAATCTATTTTCAAGGAATGTCTGTACTACTACCTTCCTTATCATTGCGCAAACTCAAAGGAAGGTAACTCTTGTCCTTCAAACCATCAACCAAGCATTTTCAATGCATGATGGCTAATGAGCCAAGTTTGTACAAGTTTAATGAGTGCACAAATAAGACTCGACAGACCACCACCTTATCATGCATGATCAAGGGTGACGGTGACTAAGAAAAGTGGCATGTTTCATCACTTTGAGTATGAAACGTCCCATTCTTCTCTTGTTCGGATTAACGTCCGATCTGAAGCATGCAATGCAACACAACATGCTTATCTTGCTCAAGTTTTACTTGTCAAATTTTGTTTACTCATTTTAAATTACCAACTCATTCTTTAGTTGATTTAGTCCAAGGTGAGTGTCCTCTAATGAGAGAGGTGTCAACTAAGGGATGATTTAAGGCATGAGAGAGATCATGGTGTTGGTTAGTAGAAACCATCAAAAGAAGATTAAAACCATTAAGCACAAATCTCAATCTCAAGCTTAAACACAACCCTAAGGTCAATCACCCCTCAAAGCAAATGAAAAAGTGATGAAATGAGGGAGGTTGCAGATATTTTATGTGTTGAAATTGCATGCAAAATGACACTGCAACACGTAAGCAACTCATGCAAATCATGTTTAAATGCCGGAAACACCAAACTAGTAAAGGCCAATACACTATAGGCATGCAATACAAAGCTCATAAGGTACAAACACTTCAAAGCAGTCCTAAAATAGCCTAAAAGGAGTCCTAAAACATGCTTGCAGTAACTAGCTAGAATAGATGGCCAAAACATAGCACAAACTAGACTGTCAAGCACAATTGCACTACAAGCATACAAAGCAAGCCTCAAGTGACCAAACTAGCCCAAAACAGAGCTAAAACATGCCAAAACAAAGCCTAAAACATGCTTGAATAAAGCTAAGTTAAGCTAGAAAATCAAGCTAACATGTGAAGCAACCTACGCATGGAAGCAAGACACAAGGAGGGGAGGCTAACCCCTCCTATTTTGGGCTCCAAAAGTTTATTTTTACCACTGAAATAACTCTGATTTTCAGTGGTTAAAAGGCCCAAATTGTTTGATTTAAAGGTGATGAAAGATGGCGCAAAAAGCTTCACAAGCTAAAGAACAAAAGGGAGAGACAACCCCTAACTCAAAAAGGCCTTAAACCACCATTTTTAAGCCTAAAAAACAGAGGTTTTTGTAGTTAAAAACCAGGCCAAAAACAATACAAAAAGATGGCAAAAACAAGTATGAAAGCAAGCTAGCAAAACAAGTAATATACCTCTTGGAGCCAAAGCACAAAATAGGCACAAATCTGAGCTTAAACCACCTTCTAGAGCTCAAAGGAGGCTCCAAGAAAGCTTCAAGCAACCGCAGCCAAGGATGAACCACTTTGGTTAAGGGTTGATAGGTTAAAGTTTGAAGTATTCAAGCTTCTAAGCACAAAAGCTCAAGAGAGAGAGAAATATAGAGAGAGAGGCTCCCAAAATTTGCTAACCCTCAAAACCATAGAGAATGGCCTCCATATATAGCAATATATGAGCTTCAGGTTGAAATATCTAAATTAGGGCAGCTGGAGCAATGTGAAAACAATTGGAGGGAAAATATCTGCAAAATATCTGAGTTTGGGACACCAGTGGCCGACACCCCTCACTTCTGGCCGACTGGCCACTTAGAGTGGCCGACAGCAAAAATCTGATCTCCAAGTCCAACTTCAAATAGGCATATCTCCTTCATCTGGACCCCTTTTCAGGTCATTCTTGAGCCGAAATTGAAGCCCCAGAAGTCTTCTTTTCAATGGTTGCAACTTGACATCAAAATTCCAAGTGTGCAAGAAGTTATGCTCATTTTAGTAAAGACTGCTAAGTTTCGGTCCTAACCGAATTGATGCCCAACTTTAACCAACCATATCTCCCTCATCCGAACTCGGCTTTAGGAGATTCTTGAGTGAAAAATGAAGCCCCAGAAGTCCACTTTCCAATGGTGGTGCCCTCATAGCTGAAATCCAAGTGTACAAATGGATAGGCCCGATTTAGCGAGGGCTGCTCGACTCTCTCTTAACGATTCATGCCCATCTTCTTCCCCAACTTGGTTTCTTCCCTCTCCTCCAATTTTCTTCGACTCCAAACCTCTAACCAAGGTGTTTTGGAAGATTTTTCAGAGAGTTCACCTCTTTTTCATTTATTCCCACTTTGTCGTTCCTCGGTTTACCGAAAAGCGCAACATTTATCAAAATGCGAGCCTTGGAACATCGTAGAGAAATTTTCAAAAATATTTTGAAAGAGAGGGTTTTAAGGTCTAAAATCATTTTGGTCAAAAGGCTTTGGTCCACAAATGGGGTGTGAGGTTGAGATTTGACGCTGTCCTTGCCAAAGAAATCGAACCTTTGCACTGCACAACTTTCACCACCAAGTAAGCAATTTGTAGTGCCCAAGTCTTTAGGGCGATCAAAAATGGAGTGTCTACAGTTGCCCCTCTTTGAAAGAGCTTAGAGTCATGAAATGACGTGAGTTAATGTCAAAGCCCAGAGACTACCCATTTTTGACAAGGCCGAAGACTTGGACAAATAAACAAAATACAGAGGCAGAAACAAATGGTTGCGTCCACAGGCTACCTACGTATCCCTTTGCAAGGAATCAAACCAGTGTAGTTCAGGGGCATGATGCAAAATGATGCACAATGTAACAAAACAATGTAAATGATATGCAGTTCAATGAAATAATCAAACCACAAGCAGTGCAAAACCACACAAATATCATAAAGGGATGGAGATGCAAAATCAAACTACGTTTAAAATAGAAAAGGTGCCTGAACCGTCAAACCACAATTCTCTTAGTGGAATAGGCGTGTGCACATGCAGAACTTTGTGTTTCGTAGAAAGAATACAAGTAATTGGGTGGCATGATACAAGTGAGGAATGATCTGCTAAGGAAATATAATGATTCTACATACTGAATGCAACAAAACAAAGTACAATGCAATGGATGCAATGGATATAGTGAATAAGGCGCACGGCTAAAACACATTTTACCTAGAAAAGGCATGGACACAAAACAAACCACGTCTATCATAGAAAAGGTGCCGACACCCTCTGACCACAATTCTCTTAGTGGAATAGGTGCGTACACATTATCACAAAACCATGCTTCAACAAAGGAAATGTATGAGCACATGCCAGACTAAGCTTAACATGGAAAGGATGCAGGTGATAAAAAAAATATGATGCAATAGATGTATGCGATAAATGCTATATGCAATGCGATAGAAGTAATAGATGATGTAGTAGCTATGAAGTGAAGGTACCTTACGGGGGCAATTGGCAATGACTCACCTTATGCTGCTGGGGATCTTCATTTTCTGCATCTTGCGTTTCCAAACCATAGGTACTACTTTTCTCCCTGGCTATGGTCGTAGCTTTCCTTATTCTCCAACAGGGTGATAGACTAGGTTAATTCAGTATCTAGCATCGAGGCGCATACACGTTACCTCAACCTATGGGGTTGCCATACAGATTTCAAGCCGATGATACACCCCTGGGTATTTAAACCAGACTTTAGTCTCGAAAATTCCGAACCTTTACGTTCT
Organism: Camellia japonica; assembly: GCA_030407325.1. Classification (NCBI taxonomy): domain Eukaryota; kingdom Viridiplantae; phylum Streptophyta; class Magnoliopsida; order Ericales; family Theaceae; genus Camellia; species Camellia japonica. The sequence continues at coordinate 18,274,114 of JAPPVO010000017.1, read as the reverse complement.
AGGCATCGGCCATTCGAACTCTAGTTTCTACGTCTCAGTTGATCTCCTAGGAACTCACCGCAAACACAGGCAGGTGGCTATACCAGACCACCGAAAGTCGGTCGGGTATGACAAACACCAAAGGAATTGCACCTTTAGAGGATTTAAGGTCTCCTAGACCAGAGAGTGTACAAGACCATGCGATGCAGAGTGAATACACAAAACAGTACGATGCAGGGTGAATGCACAAAATAGATATGAATGCACAAGACAGTGCAATATGCAAAGTGCACAAAACAGTGCGATACAAGGTGCACAAGACAGTGCGATGTGGGTGCACAAGACAGTGCGATGCGTAAGAAAGCGCGAGTGTAATGCATAAAAAAGTGTGAATACATCCAAACGCGCCTCACGCGAGTGGAGAAAGAGGGAATAAGTGCGCAACAAAGCGTGAATGCAAGTTGCATAAGAAAGTGCGAATGCGTCCACATACGCCTCACGCGAGTGGAGAAAGAGTGAATAAATGCGCAAGAAAGTGCGAGTGTAAACTGCACAAAAAAGTGCAATGCGCAAAAAAGCGCGAGTGTAAACTACACAAAGAAAGCACGAGTGTAAACTGCACAAAAAAGTGCGATGCGCAAGAAACCGCGAGTATAAACTGCACAAAAAAGTGCGATGCGCAAGAAACCGCGAGTATAAACTGCACAAAAAAGTGCGATGCGCAAGAAAGCGCGAGTGTAAATGCAGGATTTTAAGGTCTCCTAGACCAAAGAATGCACAAGATAGTGCGAGTGAGACACAAATTGTAAATGTATGAGACAGTGCGAGTGAGACACAACCACAAGGTGCACAAGACAGTGTGAGTGATACATAACCACAAGGTGCACAAGACAGTGTGAGTGATACACAACCACAAAGGCGCACAAGACAGTGCGAGTGATACACAACCACAAGGTGCACAAGACAAGACAGTGCGAGTGATACACAACCACAAAGTGCACAAGACAGTGCGAATGATACACAACCACAAGGTGCACAAGACAGTGCAAGTGATACACAACCACAAAGTGCACAAGACAGTGCGAGTGATACACAACCACAAAGTGCACAAGACAGTGCGGGTGATATGAAATTGTGAAATAGATGCACTGAGTGAGATTATTGTGCGATAGATGCATGATGTTAATTGAAAGCATGTTCTATGCAAGAAACAAGAGCATATTCTATGAGTGATTAGAGGCATGTTCTATGCAATATTGAAAGCATATTCTATGCATGAATCATAAACGATGCGCGGCACGCATGCAACATAAGTGTATATGAAAGTGCATATTCTATGCACTAGAGGGGCATCAAATATGTACTTTAGCGCCTCCGATTTACCTTTCGGAGGACTTTGCAACATGCTCAGCTCAAAAAAAGGATACATCCCATCCATATTGGCGAGAGGTAACATCTGCATGTGAAAACCACGGGTGCTGCTTGGACTGCCATTCTGACTTGAAGCAGGCTTAAGGTTGGGGTTGAGATACACTCATACTCCAGACAAAGGCGAGGCCTGAGAAGGTGCACCTGGAATGCAGTCTTGGAACTTGCCGAAGTTGAAACACACTAAGATGCTCCAAATTTTCCCTCTTTTCTTTTGCTTTGCAGTCCGGAACCTATGTAGCTTCAGATAGGTCCTGGTTTTATTGTTCACACATGACCTGGGTTGAACCTGCAGTTCATGAAAGAAAAGATCCTATTTTGTACAAATGTGGGGAATGGCACAGCACTCTGAGCACAAAACGATTTATTTTTGAAATTGAAATTGAGAAATGAGTTCTTAACCGGGTATTGAGCCTACGACTAACCACAGTCAAAACGACTCAACAAAGGAAAACAAAGGTAAAACAACCTAAACACATCTATTGACACTTGAAACGACTCAAAACAAGAATTGAGACAAACCAAAAACAACAAACACAACATTTGGACATTCTGCTATTATCTATGGGAGACCTCTCGATTCACGAGGAGCCTGTTTCGCCGGATATTGTTTCCCACCTTTTCTCATTTGTGATTCTTACATCACTATGGCACTCAATCTCTTTTTCTCTGAAAAAGCCCTTTTCTCACTTTTTCCTCTCAACGCACATCTCTCTATTCTTCAATCTCTCTTATTTTTTTATCCCTCTCCTAGGTGGTTGATGGATAAACAGGAAGTTATGGGCTCGTGCCCCTAGTATTCTACTAGATTCTCATTCTTCCGCTCACAACAGTGAGCTCTCCCACGGAGGGGTTGTACTGTGATTGGATGTACATCAGATCTGTAATTGACATCGATTGACGATGCCTTTGGCTTAGCTTGACCGAGATGAGCTACAACATGTCTCACCGGGTAGGTATTCAATTGATTAGTTCCATACATTGCATTTTCTACGTCCCCATTCCGGGTTAGATGCCAGTTTGAGCGTGATCGTCCTAGATGAGGGAAACAAATATCCATCTCCCTTCCAGCTTGTGCTTCACACTTGGCTTGATACCTCGTTGCTTGGAGGATGAGAAAGTCTTTTGGCCTCTGCTGTTAGCTTCAGTTGTGCCCATTTTGGCAAGTATGGTGCCCTTTCCGGCAAGTATGGTGCCTTTTCTGGCAAGTCTAGTGACAACAGGAAAAAGACAGAAAACCTAACTCGACTGTGCCCCTAGTTCATTATTTTGACCTTTTTTGTTTTTGGCTTCTGCTAAAACATTTTTGACCAACATAAGAGTTAGATTAACATGCTTATTCGATTTTCTGATTTGAAATCATGCAAGTCAGGTTGTGAACACTGAAAATTTTCCTTTTTGGGTCCAAGAAATGGTCCAGTTTTGGAAAAATGGAATAATTTTCGAGAAAACTAGTCAAGCTCATTAAAAATCCTCAAAAACTATAGTTGCAAATAGCCACTGTTCAACCAATGCGGAATCTACTCTCGAGATGCACAACCTCATATCTGAACTTGAATTGGCTTGCAGCTGAATCTTGTAAACGGAATAAGACAACTGAATTTGAACGAAGACAAGCCAATTTGCACATGGATAAGATAGCCGAGTTTGGACAAGGATAAACCAATCAACATGGATGAGCCAAGCAGGCTCAAAATGATTAGGGTCGAACTTTAGGATGAAGTTGCCTACATATCCCAAACATGGGAATCAGGCCGTACGTAGTTCCGGGTTGAGGTTCACTCGGGTGTTGACACTCACCTTTTGCGCTCTAACTTTTGCCAATGCTGCCCTTTCTGGGTTTTCAACCTTGCGAGCTATGTTTTTCATTTCTTTTCATTCTTTTCTTTTCTTATTTTCTTTTCTTCTTTTCATTTTCTTCATTTTTTCATTTTCTTCATATTTTCATTTTTTTTTTGTTTGTTTTTTTTTTTTTTTTTTCTCTACTCTAACTTTTGCCTGGGTCGCCCTTCCGGGTTTTTGGCCCAATGAGCCTCTCAAGGATAAAAAAAAGTTTAACTTTGTCCATGTTGATTGGTCATAGGATCTTTAAGCCATCTGAATCCAGAAGAATGGCTGCTGTTCGCTGATGATGTAGGAGTCCATCCAACCGGGTCTGAATTGCCCCTAGTGTTGTGGATAGGAACTCGATTGTCCTTCAACAATAAATTTTCTTCTTCCAGCTGTTGGAATTTGGCTTTCTTGCCAGTCTTCATTGGTTTAAGAGATGACCCAATTTTGAATCTTCGAGCACATCTGACCTTTTTTGCCCCTAGTTCAAGGGATGCTCCTGATCTAACTTTGCAAGCTTCCTGTGATCATATATTACCTTATTGCCCCTAGTTCAAGGGATACTTCATATCCGGCCATGCAAGCCTTCTTTGATGACATACGACCTTATTGCCCCTAGTTCAAGGGCTGCTTCAAATCCGGCTATGCAAGCCGCTGCTTCAAATCTGGCCATGCAAGCCCCATATTGTGGTTGATTATTGAACATTCTGAATCAAAGTTCAAAGTTTGAAAGCAAAGGTGTCACGACACAAACCCACCCCTATAGGTCTAGCGTTGTAACCGGCCAGTAATCCTGAGATTACCGAAGGCCTCTGTGACATATTGACATAATATTAGGGGCTAGCGGAAGCAAATAACAAATATACAACATCCATTGAGCTGTGCAGATTTATATGAGACAGAAAAATTTGAAACTTTTCATATACATATTTATACACCATTCTTACGTCATCATATATATACAGATTAGACAAAAAGGGACTTAGCCCTATTTACAAAATAAACAAAGCCTTGTTTAACCAAACAAGAAAACAAACTTGAACTTTATGTACTTAGCCATAACCACTAGGCATATCCGAAACCTCCACAGGAGGCACATAGGTTGGTTGACAAAACAGAATCCAGGCAGAAGCTCTAGGCCTGGTCATGCGGCTAATCACCTACATGCATAAAAAATACAGTGAGCTGGAGCCCAGTGAATAATAACAAAGTAAAGAGTTTTAATGAATGATGTCCGTCACAGAGTCTTATGCATATTCAGATTTCAGTCAGAAACGGATTCATATTCATATTCATATTCTTATTCAAATCACATACAAAAATTGGAGTTCATGCTTAATCTTACATAGTACATCCATTAACGCTACCAATCATATGCAAAGCATCAAAGGTCATACTTGTCAGTTCCATAAAGGAACCTCCGGACTGGGAACTTGTAAACTTGTCAGTTCCACTTAGGAACATCCAACCGGGTACAGATAGCTTGTCAGTTCCATAAGGAACCTCCAGACTAGGAACTTGTAAAATACTTGAATCATAGCATAATGTCACTTGTATCATACTTGAACTATAGCATAATGTCACTTGTAACATACTTGAATCATAGCATATTGTCACTTGTATCATACTTGAACTATAGCATAATGTCACTTGTAACATACTTGAATCATAGCATATTGTCACTTGTAACATACTTGAATCATAGAATATTGTCACTTGTAATATACTTGAATCATAGCATAATGTCATAAATGCTTGTTATAGTTGGACAATCATTCATATAATGAAACATAGTATCTCATTGAACAGATCTTACTTCGTAGACAGAAAGTATCTTATCTTGAACTTAGCTTTACTAAGTTATTACTCAGTGTTCAAATGCTTGGTTCGCCCTTGTAGTTGACCCTACACAATTCATAATACACATAGAAATTGGGTCACAATACAATTTATTCCATTCTTTAACTTGCTTAACATTCTTAGGCTTCTCTTATGTTCTTTAATTCATTTACAATGTTTAATGCATGCCTAAGAGTGCTTTGGGAAGAAAGAGAACGGAAAGCGAAGTACAGAACAACTTTTTAAAATTTCCGAAACAGGGCTCTCTGCTCGAGCGTAGCTTCGTCCGCTCGAGCAGACCCCTGTGGTCTGAAAAAGTACTGGTTACTTGCATTTCACACTCGAGCGAGACTTTTGACGCTTGAGCGAGGAGTCTAGTGAAACAGGGTATGCTCGAGCGGGACTCTCCACGCTCGAGCGAACAGGTCAAATTCTGGGTTTTTCTAGATTATGCTTGAGCTTCAAAAATTGGTTCCAACCAATATAATTAATATCATAAGACTCATATTTCCACCATATAACTTTTAACATGAATATAAGGGCCAGTTTTACAGGATTTGAATCTCAAATTTACATGAATCCATCTCACAAACTCGAATCATATCAAACTCACTTCATAACTTCAAAGCTCATGCAAATTAATTTCCATATCATTTTGAAATATACATGCATGTGAAATATAGGCTTCATTTTCAACTTAAATAGTACAATTGATGATCAACTTCATGAAATTCAACATTATCATGCTTGCGTGTGCCTAATAACCTTCAATTCATTATAAAATGCATGTTGGTAATCAAATATGCAAACTTATGACAATCCCTTACATGCATGTACATACAAACTTCAAATTCATCAAATTCAACTCAATTCATGTTCTTCGTATCAAGCCCAACTCCAAGCTCACAAATTCTAAAACTTGAATTGAGCTCTCAAAATAATTTCAAGACTTGGGTTCATACATGGCTTATCTAAAAACATACTATTCTTAAATAATCAAGAAAATATGATAAATTTTAAATCATTTACATCAAAACTACTTTAATTTAAAATTTGAACTCATTTGTTCATAAATTCATAATTTTCCAAAGCTTAGTTCTTATTTCATCAAAACATGAAATCAATTCCAAGAAATCTATGATGCATGTAAATTTACATCTCATATATATCAAGGTTTCCAAACCCAAGCCCAATTGAAGAATTATAATTATTTCTATATTGATTAACCTTAACCATGTTCATGAATTAATTCCTTAATTTCTCCAAATTACATGCATATAAAAATAAGGCTCAAATTCCTATAAGATATTCAAAATCAAACACAAAATAATTAATTTCTAAGTTAATTTTCATAATCATGAACATAACTCCAACTTCTCATTTTCTTTTTAATTATATAAAATTGACTTCAAGCTCTTTCTATTTTTCTTCAAAACATGAAATTAAAGTCATAAACTCCTTAGAAAATCATTTGCATGCATGAAACATTTATCAAAATCCAACCAATTCTACATAGTCAAGCTCAATCCATAATTAAAATCTTAAATTGCTCTAATTTAGATTTTTATTAATTTTTCTCATATCAAATCCAAATCCAAATTGAAATTCAAACTAACTACTTTCCAAATTTATTTCCTTAAATCATAAATGTTCCAAAATATGTTTAACATGAGTTAAACTCTTAAATTACATTACATGCATGGGTTAGGGATTTAAAATCAAAACACCATTTATCTTCAAGATTAATTCTGGATTTCCATGAATTTTAATGTTTACAAAACTTTTCCTCATTCTCTTCAAAACATGAGTTGATTATCTCAAATTCTTCAAAATCCAAGTTGAGAGTTCTAAAACTTATAAATTTGCTCATGCATGTAACAATGAAACTTAATCTCATGCATGACTACAAAATCACACTCAAATTATTAATGTCTAAATTTATTATCCATGCTCATGAACCTAACTCAATTTCTTACAAAATCCATGAGATTGATTCATAACTTTCTTAATTTCAAGTGTGATATGAAGATTCTACATAAATTAAGTATAATTTTCATACCTCAAGCTCTAATTTCAAAGATTATTGATGATTTCCCTTGGGTCTTCTCCTTCTATTCCAATTTCTTGAGTTTTCCCTTGATTTCTCTACTTCTTCAATCCTTTGGGTCTCTCATTCTCTCTCTCTAGACTTTCAAAGTCTTCCAGCACAACAAATGAATGACAACATTCTTGAATCCATCAGAATAAACACACTCACACACACCTCACTTCTTCATCATAGACCACGTGTGCACACTTGCACATTTCTTTGAGCTCCACCTTAACACTTACATGCACACCTACACACATAATTTCTCTGCACACACAGAATTTCTCTACACACACACATATGTCTCAGCACACACACCCACGTATATCCTCAAACTTTAAATCATTCTATAATTCAATTTATGGTTAAGATTAATTTAATTAGATAACACTTATTCTTAATAAATCTTGATTAACACATAATTAAATTAATCATGACTAATCACAAACTCACATAATTAATTAATCTAATTTGACTTCCATTAGAGCCCAATTAATTATATTTAAATTTACCATTCTGAATCAAATTTTTAATCAAACTCCCAAAAGGCTCCAAATATTAAATTAAATTTATTTCCACCTTTAATTTTGGTTCCTCAAATTATTAAGGTCTTCAATTTCAGATTAAACTTCAAAATCTTCGCTCTATAAATTACACATTAAATTGAGCACCTCATAAATAAATTTAATTCATAATAATCTTAATTCTCAATCCTCATAACTTAATTAACTCCAATTCGGACCTAATTAATCAAATCTCGATTTTATAAGTCTGAAACGAATATTTAATTAAATTTCCATACAGTCTGATACTCGAAATTAAAATAATTCGATTCACCAATTATACTTTCTTGAGGCATGTAAGCTTTTAACTTCTAAATCCAAAATAAATCTCAATAGAATTACATATGAACCAGTCTCCATAGTTTTCATAAATCTCGAATTAAATTGGAATAATTGACAATTGAAATTCAAATCTCCTCGATTAATTAAGTGCTAATTACTATACATGGTAGGGTCGTCACAAAAGGGGTCGAGTTTTGAGACCGGGAGTGATCCTATGCTGTATAATCTCGAAAGCGATTCCACGCATGTCTTCGTAGGACCACGCAAAACATTTTTTGAAATCTTTTAAGAAAGTGACTAGTCGCTCGCGTCGAAGACAATGCAGAACCAATCTGGATCAAGCCAGGATCCTTCTCAGTACTCACATTAACAAATCATGATCTCATTCATTAAGGGCTTAACATGCCTCTCTTTCTCTCAGTTGATCAAATTTTTACAAATCCCAAGGAATTTCTTTCTCTTTGTTTTCATCATAGTGTTAGAAAAGTTTTTGAAAAACTTAGGTCAATGCAATGATTTCAAGGCACAGAAAAGTAGATGAAAATCTCTACCGTTTCATTCAGATCTCCTGGCACAATTGGGTCAATGGCAGAAATAGATGTAAAAGAAATGGTGTAAAAGATAAACACAAAATAAGATAGTGATGTCCGAGGTAACACCCCGAAATCACCCGACTCTAACACAACAGGACTGACTCGATACAACAAGACAGACTCAATACAACACAACAGAACTGACTCAATGCCCAAGTCAGAAAGTACAATAAACAGCATTCGCAAATTGCTCAAAACAGTGCGTGCCATCCACTACATCTGGAGTAAAATGAGTGCCATCAGCAGGTGGTTCATCCTCCGATCACATAGTCACATTATCCCCTAAGTTCATCGATCCAGTGCCGATAGACTTTGCAGGACTTGGTGCGGCGATGACCCCATTGTCAATTAGATCTTGTATTTCGTAGCGAAGATGAAAACAACTATCAGTGTCATGGCCGGTTTGTTGATGAAAGGTGCAGTACTTGGCAGCATCATGCTTAGCTGATAGGGGATCCGGAGAGGTCGAGGATTGAGCGGTTTGAGATACCCTTTCTTCATCAGTACCTTTAATGCACAGGTTAGGTTCATATGGAGTTGGGTGAAGGTTTGTTTGGGGGAAGAAGAAGCACTAGGTTTAGAAACATCGGCAAATGGAGTAGCGGGTGTTGGTCGGGTATCCATAGGCTTGGGATTGGAATTAGGATGGGTATTTCTGGTAAAGCATCCCTTTCCATTGTTTGCCCCCTGATTTAGAATGCTCTCATCCCGAGTGGCAAAAGTGTCATCCACGGTCTTTGCAACAACTGCGAGCACTTGCTGTTTGTTCAGTCCTTCAGCCTTCAAAGCCTCAACAGCCCATTGAAGGTGTTCATAGGGACCAATGCCTGTCCCTACCTTGTTCTTGCCACTTGCCTCCACTTTGCCAAGGGATTGGGTCACTATATCAGAGTGGAGCCCAGTTGTTGTCGACACGTCATTGCCTAGACTTGAGATAGCTTTAGGTTGGCCATTTTCAGTCGCAGCTTGCCCCAAGATCGGGGAACCTTTTGGCATGAAATTTCTGGCATGTGATGTGGTCGATGATGGAGCCAATATCCCAAAGGCCAGATCTGCCATAGTTCTCTGAAGATCTTCAATCATTCTCATCAGCTCAGAAGTAGTGGGTTCACGGGTTTGAGATGATTAGGGTTCAAGTGCATCCATCATGCATAAGTCCATGCTTTCTAGAATGAACACCTCAGGCTTGGGTAAATGGACTGGGGTGATCTATATGCTGGGGTTGTAACTAGATGGCAATGTATGGATTAGATTCAGGTATAGATGAGGTACTTGGTCATTGGGGTCTTGAGGTGGAGCTATCGTCTGGTTGTCGATGAGATTCTGAACCTCATGACAAAGGCAGTAGCAACGATCGGTGCCATAACCGCGCTGCTGATGATACACGCAGTATTTGGTAGGGTTATATCTGGCAGGGAGTGGGTCAGGCAGAGGTTGAGGATCAAGGGGTTTGAGATACCCTTTTTCCATCTGGACTTTTAGTGCGCTAGTTAGGCTCATATAGAGGGGGGTGAAAGTTCTGCCTTGAGCTCGGGCTGGGCTGGCTGTTTGTAGGGTTGATTTGGAAAAAGGGTCGGCTGTGGTGACTGTATTGATTTTAGTGGGTTTGGGAATAGTGCTACCGCCAGCACGGGCACTCCCGGCAAAAACCCTCCTTATTGGTTCACTTGTTCTGGGAATAATCCCTCTGTTGAATGCACTCTCGATCTAAACCCCTAATTCATGCAAACTTTTGAAAGTGAATAATGGAGCCACTATTAACTTTTGCAACATATCAGGCTCAAGGTTCTGCACCACTATCCGCACTTGATCCCTCTCAGAAGGGCGATCTGTCATTTGAGCTGCCTTTGCTCTTCACCTTGCAACAAATTCCACAAAGGACTTTGTAGGGTTCTGGTAGGTTGCTTCAAGGTCTTGAGTGGTTATTTCAACTTGGGTATTGTAAGAATACTGATCGACAAATGCCTCAGCCAATTCTTCCCAGTTCAGCTTCACTGTATCCTCCAACTTAGCGTACCAAGTGGCTGCTATGCCCGACAGGGTTCTTCTATACAGAGAGAGTTTCTGCGGCTTAGTCAGACCCATCGGTTTCAGAACGTCCAAGAAAAGCCAGATATGTACCATAGGATCTCCAGACCCATTGAAACGGTTAATGTGTGGCATTTTGAATCTATCTGGGAGCCTTATGGCAGCCTCGGTATACCCATCCTCAATGTCGGGAATGGAGTTAAGGCCATGTGCCTTTTTGAATTGCTTTTCAAGGTTCGCAATTTTCATCATGGTCGGATCGAGATCATTAGCATCAAGGGGATAAAGCCTCTCATTAGGCTGCATCAGGGGTCTGAAAACTTGAGCTTGAGCTAACCCTTCTCGACGATCCGGACCTTGCAAATCTTCAGCTGGCAGTGGGTCAAAGTTCGGCTGGGATCCCGAGACTGGATGTGTGGTAGGTGCCCCAGATGGGCGTTACATTTTAGCATTGGTCTCATCCTGCATAGCGATTCCCTGGATTAATACCGCTGTCATGGTCATAACTGCTTTCGAACTTTGTGCCATCACGGGTCTACTGAGTTGAACAGAGGTGATCTAACTGGTGATTATCGGATCAGTTGAACAAATGAGCCCTATCTGGCCTTTCTTTGCCCTGCCTCCGGCGAAGGAATACTGGTTGCTCTTAATCTAAATCTCCAACCTGACAAAGTCTATCAACACAAGTCCAGTGTACCCGGGGGATATTGGAGCCTTCTGAAGCTATGGTTCTAGGACTACCTAGCAAAAGAGAAAACAGACAGCACCTCAGCCTGATTTCACTAGAATAGATATGATCATAGTTGAATGACTGTGCTTTTAACTGAATTCTGCCCCAAAACCGATACCCAGATTTGTAACTGATACATACATCCCTGCAGAGTTTCACTCTAAAAGCACGTATCAAGCAAGTGAGAGCCAAAACACCCCTATGATGGGGTAGGGTTGCCCTGTCCTAATCTCGTCAAGAGCTAGGGGTTCACTACGCAAACAAGCGGTTTCATACAATCCTGCATTCGGGTGAGCAACCTGTCCTAGTTTGGAACAGTCTCTATGGCTTCCGATATGCAACTAGGCCGATTGGTCAAAAAGGGTACCTCAGCAAGACTACCTAATATACCTCTCACACCTAACACCGAGAAGTAAAAGGAAAATTAAACGGTACAGCGGTAGTCCAGGTCCAAGGGTTGTGTTCCCATTGTGGCAGAGCCCACAACCGGTCAGCCTTATGGCACGCTTTTCCAAGCAAGCCTCCGACAAATCGCTTAGGAATAGCAAATGGCAAACACTGTGAATTAGGCGCACCAATGCAAATGCAAAGAAACACATAAGTGTAAATAAAACAACATATCATGAGTTCGAGTCAAGTTTTCTAAATCCCCAACAGAGTCGCTAGAAACTGTGGGCTCGACTTTTTCGCGCCCCCTTTCGGAGAGTTCGAATTGGTCCTACAGTTCGGACTCCTGTCATGGTTCTGAATCTAATCTCACAAAGTGCAATGTGAAACTGATAAACACCAATGAGTCCAATCTGACAAAACATTTTGGAAAATCGATTTTGAATCAAATAATGCCAAAACTGGACTGCTTTACCAGATTACAGAGTCGCCACCTAAATATTTTATTTTTGGAAAATTTAGAAAACCCTGACTCATGCCAAAGGCCACGTATCCGTCATCACCAAAGTTGCCTCGGCTTGGGAACTTGGGTACGAGAGGGGAAGGTCCTGAAATGAGCACCCCCGCTCGCCCGATCAAAGATCAGCCTCTACTATCATGATATGTTGTTTTATAAACCTCACGTGTTCTTATTCCGGTTATTAGCTAACTTTACTATGTGACGCACACAAGCAAGTATAGACTAAGTCGCAAGACTTGGAACGAATCCAACTCATGTTTGCTTTCGAAAATGGTTTGAAGTTGCCACCCTCAAGTGGGCTAAAACGTGGATTTGCCATCAAACATGATGGGCTTAAAACATGATCTGCCACTTCGCAAAGTGGGCTTAAAACTCACATTCGTTGAACTGTTCTAATTCAAACAATCAAGCCTTCATCCACAGGCATTCATGTAGTTAATCATTTAAGCACATAGCCTCATGGCAAGCATGCTATCATGGCAACATAGCAATCGCACTCATGCAAGCATGCTAAAGCATAAAACTCACCGAGTACTCCAAGCTAAAACAAAAACTAGTTAGAAATATGCATGATCCTAACTATACAAGATGTCTAATGCAACACATGCAATATGAAATTAATAGGCTTGGCTACTAATATGGAATATGATACAATTTGATAGCATGCTTTGAAACACATATTCAAAGAAGTATTGAATTTGACAATGCAGTTTGAATGATGTGCCGAGCCTCGATGCATGCGAGAAAAATGAATGGATGCAAACATGCGAGCATAAGGTATGCTAATCGAAAATGTCTCTAATCTAACCATCGAAAGTGGATAAATAAAAGGGAGAAAGACGTGGGGTTGGAAGACATGCACATACGTACGTACACTTATTACAACATTATGCCCTCACGAAGGAGGGTCCGAATGAATAAGCTAACTAACTAGCTACGCTAATTATTACAAAACGAAACTAATTAACTAATCTAGTTAACTAATTATTACAAACCGAAATTGAGGAACTAGCTACACTAAGCTAATTAAGTACAACACTTGAATGGAATAATTAGCTACGCTAACTAATTAAAGCAATTAAATGGCCTCGAGGGCGAGGGACACATGCATGCTCGGTTGCTCCACCCGAAAATGCCATTGCCTTGCCATTGGATTCCTCTGTTTGCACTCGTTTGATCATCGAAAATTGTACCAACTTTCAGATTGCCTCTTCTCCAACACAGGAACACATTTGTGCAAAAATTGACTGGTGCCCGGTCGGCTACAAAAAGTGGTTGTTCGCTACCTCAACTGGCCGATCGGCCACCACATCCCTGGACTTCTCTTTTTGCTGCAATAGAGAGCAAATAGAGGCAAAGCAATCTATTTTCAAGGAATGTATGTACTGCTACCTTCTTTATCATTGCGCAAACTCAAAGGAAGGTAACTCTTGGCCTTCAAACCATCAACCAAGCATTTTCAATGCATGATGGCTAGAGAGCCAAGTTTGTACAAGGTTAATGAGTGCACAAATAAGACTTGACGGACCACCACCCTATCATGCATGATCAAGGGTGACGGTGACTAAGAAAAGTGGCATGTTTCATCATTTTGAGTATGAAACGTCCCATTCTTCTCGTGTTCGGATTAACGTACAATCCGAACGCAAGCAATGCAACACAACATTCTTATCTTGCTCAAGTTTTACTTGTCAAATTTTGTTTACTCATTTTAAATTACCAACTCATTCTTTAGTTGATTTAGTCCAAGGTGAGTGTCCTCTAATGAGAGAGGTGTCAACTAAGGGATGATTTAAGGCATGAGAGAGATCATGGCGTTGGTTAGTAGAAACCCTCAAAAGAGGATTAAAACCATTAAGCACAAATCTCATCTCAAGCTTAAACACAACCCTAAGATCAACCACCCCTCAAAGCAAATAAAAAAGTGATGAAATGAGGGAGGTTGCAAATATTATATGTGCTGAAATTGCATACAAAATGACACTACAACACGTAAGCAACTTATGCAAATCATGTTTAAATGCCGGAAACACCAAACTAGTGAAGACCAATACACTATATGCATGCAATACAAAGCTCATAAGGTACAAACACTTCAAAACAGTCCTAAAACAGCCTAAAAGGAGTCCTAAAACATGCTTGAAGTAAGCTAAAAATAGCTAGAATAGATGGCCAAAACATAGCACAAACTAGACTGTCAAGCACAATTGCACTACAAGCATACAAAGCAAGCCTCAAGTGACCAAACTAGCCCAAAACAGAGCTAAAACATGCCAAAACAGAGCCTAAAACATGCTTGAATAAAGCTAAGTTAAGCTAGAAAATCAAGCTAACATGTGAAATTTGCTAAGTTAAGAGAGGCTCCCAAAATTTGCTAACCCTCAAAACCATAGAGAATGGCCTCCATATATAGAAATATATGAGCTTCAGGTTGAAATATCTGAATTAGGGCAGCTGGAGCAATGTGAAAACAATTGGAGGGAAAATATCTGCAAAATATCTGAGTTTGGGACACCAGTGGCCGACACCCCACACTTCTGGCCGACTGGCCACTTTGAGTGGCCGACAGCAAAAATCTGATCTCCAAGTCCAACTTCAAATAGGCATATCTCCTTCATCTGGACCCCTTTTCAGGTCATTCTTGAGCCGAAATTGAAGCCCCAGAAGTCTTCTTTTCAATGGTTGCAACCTGACATCAAAATTTCAAGTGTGCAAGAAGTTATGCTCATTTTAGTAAAGACTGCTAAGTTTCGGTCCTAACCGAATTGATGCCCAACTTCAACCAACCATATCTCCCTCATTCGGACTCGGCTTTAGGAGATTCTTGAGTGAAAAATGAAGCCCCAAAAGTCCACTTTCCAATGGTGGTGCCCTCATAGCTGAAATCCAAGTGTACAAATGGATAGGCCCGATTTAGCGAGGGCTGCTCGACTCTCTCTTAACGATTCATGCCCATCTTCTTCCCCAACTTGGTTTCTTCCCTCTCCTCCAATTTTCTTCGACTCCAAACCTCTAACCAAGGTCTTTTGGAAGATTTTTCAGAGAATTCACCTCTTTTTCATTTATTCCCACTTTGTCGTTCCTCGGTTTACCGAAAAGCATAACATTTATCAAAATGCGAGCCTTGGAACATCGTAGAGAAATTTTCAAAAATATTTTGAAAGAGAGGGTTTTAAGGTCTAAAATCATTTTGGTCAAAAGGCTTTGGTCCACAAATGGGGTGTGAGGTTGAGATTTGATGCTCTCCTTGCCAAAGAAATCGAACTTTGCACTGCACAACTTTGATCACCAAGTAAGCAATTAGTAGCGCGCAAGTCTTAAGGGCGGTCAAAAATGGGGTGTCTACACATAGGCTTCCAGTCAAGCCAAACTTTAAGCTATACAAGTAAAAACCTAGACGAAGGAGTCCTGAAATGGTTCAGAAGGTAAAAGATGAGATTGCTAGACTCCTCAAAGCAGGCTTTATCAGAACAACTAGGTATTTTGAGTGGCTGTCCAATATCGTGCCTGTGATCAAGAAAAATGACAAATTGAGGGTATGCATTGATTTCATAAATCTGAATTTGGCAACTCCAAAGGATGAGTACCCCATGCCTGTAGTAGATCTCTTGGTCGATAGTTCAACAGGACATAGGAGCTTGTCTATGATGGATGGACACTCTGGCTACAACCAGATATGCATAGTAGAGGAGGATGTTCACAAGACAGCTATCAGGTGTCCTGAGAACATTAGGACCTTCGAATGGGTTAAAATGTCATTTGGGTTAAAGAATGTTGGGGCAACATATCAAAGGGAAATAAACACCATCTTCTATGATCTCATTGGAGGGTATTTAGAGTGTTACATTGATGATATTGTTGTAAAATCTCAATCTATGGAAGAACATCTGGCCCACCTAATAGCAGTTTTCGAAAGAATGAGGAAATTCAAATTAAAGCTCAATCCATTCAAACATGTTTTTGGTGTATTAGCTGAAAACTTCTTGGGTACACAAAAAGGGAATACAGATTAATCAAAATAAAACCAGAGCCATCATTGAGGCCAAACCTCTATCAAGTAAGAAAGAATTGCAAAAATTCATTGGTCTGGTTAATTTTCTTCAAAGATTTATTTCTAACACTGCTGGGAAAACTAAAGTTTTTTCTTCTCTGTTGAAGTTAAAAAATGAAGAAGAATTTAGGTGGACAGCAGAGCATCAAGCTGCTTTCAAAAGAATAAAAACCTATTTGGCCAAGCCTCAAGTGCTAATGCCACCAAGGAATGACAGACCTTTGAAGTTAACATTGTGCAGCTGAAGAATCTTGGGAGTTTTTTTGGCTCAAGATAATGAAGAGGGCAAGGAACATGCAGTCTATTACCTTAGTAGGTTTTTAAACTCTTGTGAATGTAAATACTCAGCTGTAGGACAACTGTGTCTTGTACTTTGTAGCAATAAAATTAAGATATTATATTTTGCCTACTGTTGTCTTTGTAATTGCAACCACAGATTTGGTTAAGTATATGTTATCTATACCTATATTAAGAGGAATAATGGGCAAATGGATTTTAACTTTATCAGAATTTCATTTGGAATATGTCCCCCAAAATGCAGTAAAGGTCAGGTATTGGCCAACTTTTTAGCTGATCATCCATATCAAACAGAAAGTCAAGAAATAATGGAACTTGACACAGCGGATTTAGAGCCATGGCAGATGTGGTTTGATGGATCAAAGGCTTATGGTCTAGCTGGAATTGGTGTTGTGATTAAATCACCACAAGGGGTAGAAACCACACATGGTTTCAGAATTGATGAGACTGCCTGTTCCAATAATCAAGCTGAGTACGAAGCCTTGGTTATGGGACTTGAGATATTTATTGGTTTACAGGATCATGTAATTGACATATTTGGAGATTCCTAATTGGTAATTAATCAAGTAAAAGGGGTCTTTAAATGTCAAAGTGTAAGCTATGTTGATACTGTACATTTGCTTTCCCACTTCCGAGTGGCAAATGTAATTTACATTCCAAGATTCATGAATCACAAGGCCAATGATGTGGCCTAGAAAGCTTCGAATTTCAAAAGAATGGATTACACTCAAATAGACATGAGCCAAGCAACATACCGGAAATTGATATCACCTTTAGCAAAACGAGGTATATTGGTAGAAGCTAATCAAAATGACTTGGAAGAGTAGGATTGGAGACATCTAATCATTCAATATTTGACTAGCTCTTCTTTGAAGGCTAGCAGAAAGCTTAAACTACAGTCAATGCAATTCATAGTGTATGGGAATGCTCTTTATAAAAGAGGGGCAAATGGTCTTCTATTAGAGTGCCTAGGACGAAAGAAAGCATTGACTGCTATGGCTGAGGTACATAAAGGCATTTGTGGTGCTCACCAGCTTGGTGTTAAGATGAGATGGTTGCTTTGAAGACATTCTTATTACTGACCAACCATCCTTAAGGATTGCATAGAGTATGCAAAAGGTTGCCAACCATGTCAAGGGCATGGTATGATAAGGCATGTTCCAATAACTGATCTACATGTAGTAGTGAAGCCTTGGCCATTTAGAGGGTGGGCAATGGACACCTTCTTCGAAGCAACATTGTTTCATTCTAGTGGCCACAAACTACTTTACTAAGTGGGTTGAGGCTAAGCCTTATAAGACTATAGATCAGACAGAGGTAATTGACTTTATCAAGGAATTAATTTATAGGTTTGGTATTCCATAGACTATAACTGTGGATAATGGGACTGTGTTTGACGGAAAGCTAGTAAAAGCTTAAGCAGCATAATTTGAAATTAGTCTTGTTAATTCCATCCCCTATTATGCACAAGCAAATAGACAAGCAGAGTCATCTAACAAATCCTTGAAGAAGGGAATACAAAGGGTTGTGGAAGACAATCCTAGAGATTGGCACAATTTATTGTTAGATGTATTATGGGCTTATAGGACTTCCTAAAGATCAAGCACAGGAGTTACCGCTTATACCTTGGTATATGGGCACAATGCAGTTTTGTCTATGGAAATCAATATAAAGTCCTTAAGGGTCAAATGCCAAGATCATCTAAGTACTGATCAATATCATCAAAGCATGCATTTAGAGTTAGAAGGTGTAGATGAAGCTAGAATTTTGGCACTAAATAATATCATTTTACAAAAGAGAAAGGCAGCCAAAAGTTATAATAAAATGGTCTTAACACATTAGCTTTAATAAAGGGGACTTAGTATGGAAAACAATACTTCCAATAGGAATTAAAAGCCACAAGTTTGACAAATGGTCACCTAATTGGAAGGGACCATACCAAGTCCATAGAGTCTTGCCTAGAGGAGCTTACCATTTCAAAAATCTAAATGGATATGTGCATCCCAAGAAAATTAATGGCAGATGTTTGAAACCTTATTACCCAACTGTAGACACAAGGAGTATAGAGACACTATATGGGAACATCAAGGAGAAATAATAAACACTTGTGTAAATAATAATGTGTCATTTTATAAAAATTTAAGTACATTGTGCCATAAATTGGCCCAAAATTCATTACAATGTTTCAATTGTTCCATTACAATAAGGTCTCTACTCTTAAGTGATGGAAACAATTGTATAGCTGTGTTCATCTCCTGCCTACGATTGAACTGCCCCTGGTGTGTAGTATGCACCTCTCTGCATTTTCTTTAAAGCCAGGTTGACTGTTCCTAACTCCTTCTCCAATTCTGTATTCTTATGCAATAATTGAGCTTGAAGTTGAGAAACAGAGGAGTGTTGCCCTTTTAGTACTGACACTTCAGAGTGAATGTGGGAGACACACTCCTTATCTTTTAACAGCTCCTTCTCTACAGTTATAGCCATTTGGCAGATATTGACATAAAATTCCATGGTTCATGCTGCCTAGGTTAAATGGCTTCTATAGGAAACATTGGATTGATTGAGTACTTAACAGCATTTGAGGAATCCATTCTTAATGATTGGCTTCTGTAAAGCTTCGAATGGAATTCTTGTGGAGGTTCTTAGTAACTCCAAGAAAGTGCCATTTCTACTTGAAGGAGAGTGATGGTCTCAACAACAGATGAGCTTTTGATTATCTCCAATGAAGAATCAGCGAAGACTAGTGGCTCAGTCTCACTGCCAGTTGGTAGGGTGGTGTGGATATGTCAAATAAGCTTGCTAGTTGAGTTTTGAAGATGTCTATCTCCTTTTCAGAAAGTGGCATTACAGAAGGGTCACTTATGGAAAGAATAGTTGGAAGCATTGGTATAAGAGAAGGAAAGAAGGATTCCTCAGCAGCATCCATTGTCCTGGCTACCAGCAAGTCTAAGGAAAAGGGACTAGAGCTGGGTAGTAGAGGAAGAATTGGTGTACCACCAGTGTCACCCCTAGAAATACCAGTTTCCACTGAAGTAGGAGCGGCAACAGGTGTATTCTCAGAAGGTAAAAAGGTTTCTAAGAATCTGGAGGATAAAGGAGTATGCAGGGATGAGGCGATGGATACCAAGAGCAAACTATGTAGCTTAGTAGGACTAGGAGTCGAGAAAGATATGGTGATTGGTATATCAAGCCTCGAAGGAATTAAGGAAGAAACTATGGGGAGTGTAGAGGTAGGGGTTGGAAATATGGCTTACAAGGGCTCTATACTCATTGGCAGGTTAGACTCTACTTATCCTTTTCCCTTTAGGGATTCTTTTAGCTCAAAAGGACTCAAAAGTGGCCTTTCAATTCTAGTCAGGGAAAAGGGGCTAGTATTGAAAAAGAGAGGGGTAGGCTAGTTGCTACTGCATTTCGAAACAAAAGAAGTGCTAAGGCAATATTAACACAAAAGATTTGAAAAACATAAGGCATTATAAAGTGCTGAAGATAATTACTAGCACTAGCAGTTGTAGTAGTGATAGTTGGAGAGCTGTGAAGGGTATGAGTTCAACAACTCTACTTTTCCTTGCATACTACACCTCCTTTTGTGCTGCCTCAGCAACAACGGCCTCCTCATTTGAGATCTTTTGCTGCCTTTTCTTCTCTAACCTTTGGAAGACTATCACCTCTTTGGCTTGCTCCCTCTCTACTGCCTTGGCAGCTGTTTCATGAGCAAAATCCATTATGAGTTTGGCAGTAGGGGAGAGTGGCCGCTTTCTCCTTTTTAGGAGGAGATATTTCTTTTTCTTCCTCCTTTGCCTCTGAGGAAACCCCAGGTGCCTCTTGTACAGGCTCAAGCCTGAGCTGGGCCTTTCTTTTCTTTAATTCCTACTGTTTGTCCTTCAGTGTTTCCAGGGCTTGTGTTCTTTGAGGTAAAGACTCTTGTGAAGCACCTATACCATTAAAAGAAACACTAAGTAAAATAACAATATAGAAGAGGGAAAGGAAAGACAAAAGAAATGACAATGCCTATACCTTTCTTAAAAGAAGCCCTAGTATTTCTGGGTAAGGGAGTTGAAGCAACAGGGGTAGCAAGGGTGGAAGCTATGGTGACGCCAGTCTCCTTGGTTGTGGTTTTCCCACATTGGGATGACACAGCTCCTTCAGTAAGTCCAAAGTGGAAGTGGCAAGGTGCACCTCCATATTGGTTGTCCACCAATTTTGGAACCTCTTCATAACCCCACTATGATTGGTGAAGGGCACAAATTCAAAGTTGGAGAAATCATGTACAACTTTGATTATGGCCTCGTCTAACTTAGATTTTGGCACTTTCAAATTTTTGGTCTCAAGGTCAGAATTAAAAAAGTTGTAGAGAGGGACAGGGATCCCCTGAGTAAACCCAAACTGCCTTGCAAACTATGAGGGGCAATATACCTCAGAAATGCATTTGTAGGCTCTGGGGGTTTAAGTGCCAAGAAAGAGATCCATTAGAATCAAAATTGAGGCCCATATTTCCTTATGAATAGGCCTGGAGCAGCTGGTATCAGTCAAAAGGGCCCTCGACCATGCTAGCCCTATATTAGCCTTGAATGGACGAAAGTAGGAAAGGCGCATGGAAATTGGAAGTTGATGGAAGTAAGAAAAATAGTAGGCATAACTAGAAAGGTATAGTGAGGCTCTGGCATACTTTTCCCCATATGTGGTGGGCTCTTGCACCAAGAATTTTAGGAAACGGGAATGAAAGTCAGTAAAGTAGGTAAAAAGCCAGAGTTGAAGTACCCAAATTGGACCTCCTTGATTAGTCTCCAGAGGCCTCTCACAAAATTGAGAACAAACCCTATATACATGGCCCAGAACGTAAGGGGCCAAGGCTATCCTCTTTTTCGAAGCCAGAGCCTTGGCAAGGAGGACAAATTCAGGTATTATCCTTTGAGAGAAGGTACAAAAATGGAATTTGTAAAGCCAATAAAGGATAGAAGAAAATAACTCTCAGTCGGTCACAGGACCTTCCATTTTATTTTCAGCTGCTACGATGTCACTATAGGAAGAATTCGAAGAAGGAACAAAAAAGAAGACCTTAAGGTCTAGGTAATCAGGACCGAAGGGGTCACCAATGGGTGAGAGCCCTAAAAAATGACACATATCAAGAACGGTGGAGGCTATCATACCTCACCGGAATAGAAAAAAGTTAAAAGCATGATTCCAAAAACAAATAGCGGTAGGTATAAGATAGGGGTCCTCGGGAATTATGAACCTGGAAAGTCGGAAGGTGTTGAGTATGTAGAGGTCTTCTAGGTCTTGTTCCCTAGCCTCTATGACTCTGTATTCCGTCTTCAATGTTGGCCAGCAACGATGAGGTCGAGTGGTTTTCCAACCCCCCCCCCCAGTTGAGCTTTCCTTCGTAAATGAGGTAGTGATCCTCCGAGCATGGATACAAGGAAGGAAGTGTAGCAGAAACCTCCTTAAAAATGGGGCCAAGAACATATTCCCCTTGTGCGTGGTGCCGAGGGACAAAGATCTTTCCATCAATTGCGCTTTGACCCTCTAGTGTTCCATACTTGACTATTTCTTCATTTATACATCTCTTCAAAGCCACTGAGGGACATAAGCATTCAACAACTGACAGATTTGCGGAAGAAGAAGCAGCCATTGGTAAGGGATTGAAAGAAGAATGAAAAAAAATAAGAGTAAGAGAGGGAAGAGTGAGAGTTGAGGTGAGAACTGAAATAAGAGTAGAAGTGAGTAAGAATGAAAGTAAGAGTTAGAAATGGACAAGTGAATAGGTAAGAGTACGAAAGTTAGGGCTTTTTTACCTTTTTGTCCAAGTTGCCCATTTAGTCTGACGGGTTAAGTAGTTCCAAGTTATTCGGGTTTTATTTGACCCATGTGGACTTCAAGATCCATTCAACATTTTGAAGGTATTGAAGTACATTTTTGGACATTCTAACCAAGAGAATTTCCTTCGAAGAACATTCTGCTATCTTTAGAAGAGAAAAAGTGTGCTTGGAAATGCTTGATTTGGTTTCGAAAGAAATGAGTTACTTCGAAGCTAGTATTTGTTAAATACGAGTCTTGAAATTAAAGGCATACATATTAAGAAAATATAAAACTATAAAACCATGCAATTGGAACAAAGAAACCCATATTTTATTAACATAAACATTTACATTGAGGGGGCCTATTTGGTTACATTCTCAATTTCATAAAAGTAAGGAATGAAAAGGGTTACAAGGTCATGGAACTTAGTCCAGCAAAATTCAATAAATACATGTTCCTTTTTTAACATTTCCTCTATCCTATCTAAATGAGGCTTCTCTAACTGTTGTGCCCTTATTTGGTGGAAAAGTTGTTGGGCCCTTATTTCAAATTTTGTTTGCTTCAGTGCTCTCTCCACCTCATCCACCTCATCCATACTGGTATCTTCCCCGTATGCTAGGTCATTGTTCTTGAAGTCTTCATATTCTTCAAGGGGATTCTCTACTTCGTATTGGGTTTGAATACAAGTGGCAAAGATCTCATCCAATGATTAGCTGGTGAACAAGGTATTCCTATGCCAGTTGAGCAAAAGAGGGAGTTGGTCTAGGAAGGTGTAGAGTTCTGTCTAGGCCACTGAATAAAGGGTGTGGGTTCGGGAGACTATGTCGCAAGCCCATAGAAGGTTTTTATGGGGGGTGTCATTTCGAAGCATTTCGAAGGATAGGTGGGAGAAAACAACAAGCAAAGTTTAGGGCTTATACTACTGGTAAGCAGTAAGGGGAATTGGGGCTTGATATGAGGGGAAATGCTAACCCTTGAAAAGGGTAAGTTTTAATTCCTCAATCTAGTTAGAATTCTGAGGAAGAAGAGGTACAGTTGGGTATTGGGGCTCATTCACACTCTAGCCAGTCAAAAGAACAAAGCTTTACCTTCTTGGCCAAAAATAAAGGGCTGAGTCCCAGAGCCTCGATTGGATTAGGGTCTTCCTCACTATTTTTGTTGGCAAAGTGGAGGTGTACCACGCTAAAAGTAGGTTGTCTTCCAGGCAACAAAGGCAATCAAATGGTACATAAGGATATACCACTGAGCTGTGAGAGAAAGGAGGAACCAAAGTGGGGTCATTGAATTTAACAAGTCTATAGTGAATTCGCTTCCTTGTTTGGGGTTGGGACGGTTCTGGCCAAGTATTCCAGCCAGTAGCCTTTACAGAAGAGGCAACGACAGCCTCATCCGAAGTAGAGACCTTTGAGGCAGATGAAGAGCCTTCGAGGTCCATATGAACAAGTTGTTGTTCTAAAGGTTGGTATTCTGTGAAAGCCTCCATAACTTGTATAAATGGAGGAGGGTAAGTATGGCTAATAAATGCATGGAAATTCTTTCGAGGGTGACTATCATTGTCCAATGCCTTTTCGTATGATTGATCAATGCAGGAGAAGAGTTGGTTAGCCATAAAGAAAGTATTAGTCTCTTTGTTTGCTCAATTAGTATGAGTAAAGTTCAAAAGCAAAAGAGATTTCAATGTTCTGATTTATGAACATTGGTTGAAGATGGTTATACTTCCAAGGCCATTCATTTACCATGCACGTCCTAGATTGTGGGTGATATGCCTCGAAAAACATATAACGCATGGATCCACTAATATCACCAAGTTCTAGTAATATTAGTGCGGGGGGTAATGTTGGCCATATATTTTGTACAAGCCAATCATAGCTAACACGTGGTTCATAAGGGGTAATTTGGGAAGTCAGTGAAAGTCTCCAGTCATCAACAGACAGCATGGCAACTTGTATCAATAGCGATAGATTTGCGAGACACTAGAATAGTCAAAGATGTGCAGGGTGACGTGGCCAAATGGTTGCTTACAATTTAAATTCAAATTTAAGAAGGAAGCCCAAAAAATTAAAAATTCAAACATTGCTCTACTTTTCTACACATCTTTTTGTAAAAATTTAAAAAATTACTAAAATAACATGTTTCCAAATGAAGCCTTAATTTTCAAACGAACTCATTTGGAAATTGATTTTTTAAATAACTGTGGGGAAGTGGTTTGGAAATACTCTTCAGATCCTCGAAGACGCCAATGATCCTCAGCTAGTCACCTGCAAAGATACGAATACTCCGGTCGGGGGTGCCGGAAGTAGCACTCCGATGGACAAGTCAATTCTTCTTCTCAAGAAAGCTTGTTGACTAAGTTTTTAGAAGTGATTCTTACATACCTTTACAAATCTGAAGTTCTTGTATTTATATCCATTCTCTGGGCCTCGGGGCCAGAGTCTACTTTCTATTTATTATTCTTTCATTTGTCCTGATATGCCTTCTCAAGTCTATTCGGCCTTAAGAACGTATTCGGCATCCTAGTTGAGCAGAATGGAGCCATTCAGTTCCCGGCCCCTCGGGTATACCAGATGTCGTTCCTCTATTCATTCGGCTCCCACAATTGCCCCCCAAGCGTTCTGTCAATGACAGTTGGGTGAAATGCTTGGTTTCGATTTTCAAATATTCTGAACCGAAGTTTGGGGATTAGACTTATCACGCGGACGTTTAATTATTCCCCCTTTAATCGTCGTCTCAATTTCCCGACCCTTCGTACACGCCTATTTATTATGATTTAAAATCTGATGTCCTTTCGAATCCGTGTTCTACGACGCTGGTTGCTGGGTTGCTCTTCGAATCGTTCTTGCAATTCTTCCGTCTGTGATACTCTCTTCATTTTTGTAAGTTTTCCTCTCCCCTGCTCTGAAGCTTTTCCTAGTTTGTTTATTCCGTCGCATGTTCTTATAGACAGTAGGTTATGGCGAAATATTTGAAAGACCTCTTTTCGTCAGATCGAATTGCTGGCTTTAGACGCCATTTCTGTATTCCTGACGATGTCCACCTGTCGTTTGTGGCGGACGGCACTCTTGACATGGAGAGGGAGGACGAAACCACGATTGTCTTTCCCCTTTTGTCAATCGCAGAGGGTGGAGTCCGCTTTCCCCTTCACCCGTTTCTGAGGGCTGTTCTTCGCCATTGGGATTTGATCCGTTCCCAACCCAATGTGAATTTCTTTAGAATTATAATGGGGGTCGTAGCGCTGAACCGTTGCCTTGGAATTAATCTTGGCATTCCTGCCATTCGGCACTGTTATGCTTTGGCCAAGTCCTCTGGTCGGCACGGGCGTTACTTCCTCAGAGCTAAGGATACAGATCATCAGTTAATCACTATGCTTTCCAGCTCTGGGAAACGAGTTGATGATGTCATGGTCGTTGTCCGTGGCAACTGGGAGTTCGGCGAAGGAGAGGATCGTGTCGATCCTATTCCTAGACGTAGGGGCGAACCAGGTCGCCGAATGCTCTCTTGCTTGTATTGTGTGTTCATATTTCCCATACCCTGTTTTCTTGAGTCTTACGGCTTGTCTTGTGTAGGGAACGATTTGAAAAAGTCCAAGCTTCAACTGACGACGCCGTTCTTTCGGACATTAGGATTGCTCTTAGTTATTTCGGCCGTCGCAGTCTTCATAAGCAGGGAAGAGCGGCTCACGTTTTGCTTTGCTACGAGCCTACATATACAACCTTTTCGGCTGCGGAAAACATACCGATTCCGAAGGGGGAAGATTTTCTCGTCGTTCGTATTTTGTCCGACTTCAAAAACTTGAGACAGGTAGGTTTTGAAGGGTCCGATTCAGAAAATACTGAAGTATCCGATACTGCCAAATCAGATCAGTCCGAGGCCGAATCCGAGGAGGTATTGGATTCTGCCGATCCTCCCTCTACTTCGGGGCGGGGGAACCTTTCTGTTGACGACGTTCCTCAATGTATAGACAATCTTCCCATCTCGGGCTCCACTAACATGGCTGGGTTAAGCCTGACAAAGCTTGCTAAGAAGGCGAATGCGGAGAGGTTAGCCGCACGGCGAAGAGCGGAGGGCCTTTCGACCGAACCGCCCACCAGTGAATCTCAACATTCCCTCCCAGTTACCGAATCAAAATCCTTGGGAATTGTTGAGGAGGCGGCAACAAATAAGAATGCCGAATCCGCATTGGTTGGGAAAGCTGCTCAGGATGTTGAGGGAGAGGCGGAGAAACGCGCTAGGGATCGTGAGGTCGGTTTAGAAGATCACGGCGGCAAACGTCCTCGAATGGAGGGATCGAGTGAGGTTGTGCCCTTTGTGATTCGACCGATGGTAAGAAACATGCCGGTTCCTTCGGATGCCTCGGCGCTTAAAGACCCAGAGGTCGCGTTCGGCGTGGCAACGTCTTTGTCGTTGCCGTCTGATATGGAGGCTTTCCAGTTGGAACCGGATTTGAATGCGACAATGTTAGCCGCGCAGTCGGCCCTTTTGGTGCGTATTCTGACTTTTCCTTCACTTCATCCAAACATTGTTCGCGTTACGTTTTTTGAATTTTTCTCTTGCAGACCGTTGGCAGGATAGCCAATGTAGGCCGCCGCCATCTCGACGCCGTCAAGCAGATCAGTCATTTACGAAAGCAAGTTGAGGGCCAGAGGAAAAGGGCCGAGGACGAATTTTTAAGAGCGAACCAGGAAGCTTCTCGGGCAGAGGACGAGGTAGAGAAAGCTCATGATGCGGATAAGTTGAGAGTGGAGGCCGAGAAGAAGGCCGACGATATGGAAGCTGCACTTGGCTTGTCCCAAAAGGCAGTTGCCAGCCTGGAGGCTGAGTTGGCTGAAATGAAGGCGGCGAAGGAGATTGCCGATTCAAAAGGTTTCGAAGCCGGGAAAGAGGCTGGACTCGCCGAGTATGTGGACCAGGTCTCTCGGTTTGAGAATCGGGGCTTCAAACATTGTTGGCACAAGGACCTTGCTGCAGCTGGAGTTTCGCTGAATATGCCAATACCGTATGAGCAAGTGGACATCGATCCGTTGGAGACTGATTGCGAGGGTTGATCTTTACGATACACAATTGTTATGATTTCGAGAAAGTACTTTTTCCGTTTGTTTTTGTTATTTTGTATTTGTTTATCAGACATTTTTCATACGGGCTGATATTATAAAAGTTATGATACAGAAATGGACGTCGATACTTTTTTGTAGTTATAAAATGTTATGAATTCTACTCAATGTGCTGATGTTTCCGTAATTTTATGGGGATATTTCTTAATAGATCTATAATCTGTCCTTACCTTAGCCAGGGCTCGAGCGTGAAGAGCCGAATGGCTCATACTCGTGGGGTGACCGAGGCATCTTTGAAAAGGTGGCCGAGTAAAACGGGGCCGACTAGATTAATAAATCTGCCCTTGCCTTGGCCAGGGCGCGAGCGTGAAGAGCCGAATGGTTCATACTCGTGGGGTGGCCGAGGCATCTTTGAAAACAGGGCCGACTAGATTAATAAATCTGCCCTTGCCTTAGCCAGGGCGCGAGCGTGAAGAGCCGAATGGTTCATACTCGTGGGCTGGCCGAGGCATCTTTGAAAAGGTGGCCGAGTAAAACGGGGACGACTAGATTAATAAATCTGCCCTTGCCTTGGCCAGGGCGCGAGCGTGAAGAGCTGAATGGTTCATACTCGTGGGGTGGCCGAGGCATCTTTGAAAACGGGGCCGACTAGATTAATAAATCTGCCCTTGCCTTGGCCAGGGCGCGAGCGTGAAGAGCCGAATGGTTCATACTCGTGGGGTGGCCGAGGCATCTTTGAAAACGGGGCCGACTAGATTAATAAATCTGCCCTTGCCTTGGCCAGAGCGTGAAGAGCCGAATGGTTCATACTCGTGGGCTGGCCGAGGCATCTTTGAAAATGGGGCCGACTAGATTAATAAATCTGCCCTTGCCTTGGCCAGGGCGCGAGCGTGAAGAGCCGAATGGTTCATACTCGTGGGCTGGCCGAGGCATCTTTGAAAACGGGGCCGACTAGATTAATAAATCTGCCCTTGCCTTGGCCAGGGCGCGAGCGTGAAGAGCCGAATGGTTCATACTCGTGGGGTGGCCGAGGCATCTTTGAAAAGGTGGCCGAGTAAAACGGGGCCAACTAGATTAATAAATCTGCCCTTGCCTTGCCCAGGGCGCGAGCGTGAAGTGCCGAATGGTTCATACTCGTGGGGTGGCCGAGGATCTTTGAAAACGGGGCCGACTAGATTAATAAATCTGCCCTTGCCTTAGCCAGGGCGCGAGCGTGAAGAGCCGAATGGTTCATACTCGTGGGCTGGCCGAGGCATCTTTGAAAAGGTGGCCGAGTAAAACGGGAATGACTAGATTAATAAATCTGCCCTTGCCTTGGCCAGGGCGCGAGCGTGAAGAGCTGAATGGTTCATACTCGTGGGGTGGCCGAGGCATCTTTGAAAACAGGGCCGACTAGATTAATAAATCTGCCCTTGCCTTGGCCAGGGCGCGAGCGTGAAGAGTCGAATGGTTCATACTCGTGGGGTGGCCGAGGCATCTTTGAAAAGGTGGCCGAGTAAAACGGGGCCGACTAGATTAATAAATTTGCCCTTGAATTGGCCAATAGTGACTTCCACGATGTCGCGCCGAATCCGGAGACTTATTCGGCCGTAAGGCGTCATGCACCGAAGGGGGCTCCGAATCCGGAGACTTGTTTTGGCCAATCGTGACATCCACGAAGGGCGCTCCGAATCCGGAGACTTATTCGGCCCTAAGGCGTCATGCACCGAAGGGGGCTCCAAATCCGGAGACTTGTTTTGGCCAATCGTGACATCCACGAAGGGCGCTCCGAATCCGGAGACTTATTCGGCCCTAAGGCGTCATGCACCGAAGGGGGCTCCGAATCCGGAGACTTGTTTTGGCCAATCGTGACAACCACGAAGGGCGCTCCGAATCCGGAGACTTGTTTTGGCCAATCGTGACATCCACGAAGGGCGCTCCGAATCCGGAGACTTATTCGGCCCTAAGGCGTCATGCACGAAGGGGGCTCTGAATCCGGAGACTTGTTTTTGGCCAATCGTGACATCCACGAAGGGCGCTCCGAATCCGGAGACTTATTCGGCCCGAAGGCGTCATGCCCCAAAGGGCGCTCCGAATCCGGAGACTTGTTTTGGCCAATCGTGACATCCATGAAGGGGGCTCCGAATCCGGAGACTTGTTTTGGCCAATCGTGACATCCACGAAGGGCGCTCCGAATCCGGAGACTTATTCGGCCCTAAGGCGTCATGCACCGAAGGGGGCTCCGAATCCGGAGACTTGTTTTGGCCAATCGTGACATCCACGAAGGGCGCTCCGAATCCGGAGACTTATTCGGCCCTAGGGCGTCATGCACCGAAGGGGGCTCCGAATTCGGAGACTTGTTTTGGCCAATCGTGACATCCACGAAGGGCGCTCCGAATCCGGAGACTTGTTTTGGCCAATCGTGACATCCACGAAGGGCGCTCCGAATCTGGAGACTTATTCGGCCCTAAGGCGTCATGCCCCAAAGGGCGCTCCGAATCCGGAGACTTGTTTTGGCCAATCGTGACATCCACGAAGGGCGCTCCGAATCCGGAGACTTATTCGGCCCTAAGGCGTCATGCACCGAAGGGGGCTCTGAATCCGGAGACTTGTTTTGGCCAATCGTGACATCCACGAAGGGCGCTCCGAATCCGGAGACTTGTTTTGGCCAATCGTGACATCCACGAAAGGCGCTCCGAATCCGGAGACTTATTCGGCCCTAAGGCGTCATGCACCGAAGGGGGCTCCGAATCCGGAGACTTGTTTTGGCCAATCGTGACATCCACGAAGGGCGCTCCGAATCCGGAGACTTATTCGGCCCTAAGGCGTCATGCACCGAAGGGGCTCCGAATCCGTAGACTTGTTTTGGCCCTAGATGTTGAGCTCAAACATGTAAAAACACGAAATCTTGCATTACAACGACATGTCTACAAGTATCAAGCCCACAGGTCGGGTCATTGATAAAATTTACGTAGATGTGTTGAATTCCATGGCCGTGGTAGGCTTCTTCCTGACATGTCTGAGAGCCGATATGCCCCTGCGCCTGCAACGGAATCTATCTGATAGGGGCCGTCCCAGTTCGGACCAAGCTTTCCATCGGCCGGCCTCCGGTCGGCTGGTAGTACCTTCTTTAGGACCAGTTCTCCTGGATTGTAGCGGCGCAACTGAACTCGCCGACTGTATGACTTAGCGAGCTGCTGCTAATAGCGTGCCATGGAGGCTAAGGCGCGGTCTCTTCGTTCTTCAATCAGAACCAGGTCCAGGGCGAGCAACATGTCATTTCGGCCTGTGTCAAAGGCTTGCGATCTCAGAGTTGGTAAGCCGATCTCTAGGGGTAAGATTGCCTGGGTTCCGAAGCATAAGGCAAACGGCGTTTCTCCGGTAGATCGTCTTGGCGTTGTACGATGGGCCCATAGTACACTCGGCAACTCTTCAACCCATCTGCCTTTGGCACTTTCCAGCCTCTTTTTGATGCCGTCCAAGATGGATTTGTTTGAAGCTTCCGCTTGACCGTTACTTTGGGGGTAGGCTGGTGTAGAGAAGTAGGGCTCAATACCATATTTGCTGCACAATTCTCGGTATACGCCACAATCGAACTGGGTACCATTATCTGAGATCAATGCTCTTGGAATGCCGAATCGTGTAATGATGTTCCTCACACAAAGCGCTTAATGTCAGAATCTCGTATATGGGTTAGAGCTCCGCTTCGACCCACTTTGTGAAGTAATCTGTTGCTACGATTAGAAATCGCTTGTTCCCTGGGGCCCTCGGCAATGGTCCTACGATATCAAGTCCCCACTGAGCAAACGGCCAGGGGCTTGTGATAGATTCAAAGCTTCTGCCGGCTGATGGGTTAGTGGGGAGAACTTTGGCATTGTTCGCATTTCTTGACATAATTTTCTGCGTCGGCTCTCATCGTCGGCCAATAATATCCCTGTTGTTTATCGCCCGATGGGCCAGGGAGCGTCCCCCCGAATGGGCACCACAGCTGCCCTCGTATATCTCAATGAGCAGCTCCTCTACTCTGTCCGGGTGCACGCATTCCAAGTATGGACCAGAGAGGGATTTTTTGTAAAGCCCTCCTTGTGGATCTAAGTAGTACCGCAGGGCCTTGTTTCGCAGCTTGTGTGCTTCTTTTTTGTCCTCTGGGAGTTGCTCAGAAGAAAGGAATGCAGCAATGGGGTCCTTCCAACTTGGAGCAGATCTATAATGTTGATGTGGGTTTCCTCCGGAGGGCCGATACTTGGTTCCGGGACGAAACCTACTTCGATGGTACGCTTGAGCTCGGAGTTGATGGCGGAGGCTAAGCAAGCCAGGGCA